>JBBPBX010112095.1:0-10640 GCA_038048925.1 Garcialebias charrua
CATTAACCTCCATGCCAGCTACAATCCATCCCCGTCTGGCACCGCAACCTCAATGATGGCTAAAAGTACGAGAACTCCACACGCGCACCGTGTACAACACAACTGTGAGGACGTGAGAGAATTTAACTGCTTTATCCAGGCTGACAAACAGGCGGTAAAACATGAAACACTCAGCGAGGAGCTCTGCATCAATGTGGCATGAAAGGGATCAACTAAATACAGTAGTCCCTCGTTTATCACGGGGGATTCCTGCCCTGAAACCCCGTGATAAGTGAAAAACTGAAGTAGGAATAGTAGTACAAGTACAGGGAACCCCCGACCTACGAACGAGTTCGGGACCTAAGAACGGTTCGCAGCTCGATCTGTTCGCAGGTCAGACCTTCCGTACACTCGTCACTCGGGGATGTCCTGTATTTATTTATTTTTTTGTGGTACCAAGTACAGTACTGTACAGTACGTACTTCGCCTATCCTAACACACCTAACACAGTGTAATTAATTAATACAGTACAGTAATAAAAATATAAATTAAATAAAAATATAATTTCTTACTTGGAGGTGGTCAAAGCCGCTGCTGCGTCCCGTGTTAGCTCCCTTGTTAGCTTCTGGAGCTAGCCAGGCCGGAGGTGTTCTCGCGGCGGCCTGGCACCATCGGCGATAAATCTGCAGCTGCCTGAGACATCCACAAAGTTCACAGAGACGTTTCCAGCTCGTAATTAATCCATATGAAGCCATCCTGGTCACCAGTCTTCCAAACCTGGCTGCCTGCAGCCGTAACTATGACCTAAGATGGCGTCCGGTGTTCTGCTTTAACTAGTAACCCTGTAAACTGGAGAGTTTCAAAGCAGCCGTGACTGACCTAAGATGGCCTCCGGTGTTCTGCCTTAATTTGTGACCGTGAAAACTTGAGACCTTCTTCCTGTTATGACCGGAAGTTGCACAATTATTGCGCAATCATGACAAAAATGATCAGAAATGATCATTTTTATCATAATTATTATTTATAAAGCCTTTAAAACAACCACAGCTGCAACAAAGTGCTGTACACATGAAATTAAGAACATTAAAACACAAAAAAACAAACAAAAAAAAAAAAATTTTTTAATACAGTAATGTCATATTTTTATTAAATATGATACGTTCGTAGGTCCGGGCCGCCGTAGGTCGATGGAGTCGTAGGTAGGGGGTTACCTGTAGTAAGTAGTAGTTTATTTAAGTGTATGTACAGTATATATATATATATATATATACACAAACTGGATTCCAAAAAAGTTGGGACACTAAACAAATTGTAAATAAAAACTGAATGCAATGATGTGGAGGTGCCAACATCTAATATTTTATTCAGAATAGAACACAAATCACAGATCAAAAGTTTAAACTGAGAGAATGTATCATTTTAAGGGAAAAATATGTTGTTTCAAAATTTCATGGCGTCAACAAATCCCAAAAAAGTTGGGACAAGTCCATTTTTACCACTGTGTGGCATCCCCCCTTCTTCTTACAACACTCAACAGACGTCTGGGGACAGAGGAGACCAGTTTCTCAAGTTTAGAAATAGGAATGCTCTCCCATTCATGTCTAATACAGGCCTCTAACTGTTCAATCGTCTTGGGCCTTCTTTGTCGCACCTTCCTCTTTATGATGCACCAAATGTTCTCTATAGGTGAAAGATCTGGACTGCAGGCTGGACATTTCAGTACCCGGATCCTTCTCCTACGTAGCCATGATGTTGTGATTGCTGCAGAATGTGGTCTGGCATTATCTTGTTGAAAAATGCAGGGTCTTCCCTGAAAGAGATGACGTCTAGATGGGAGCATATGTTGTTCTAGAACCTGAACATAGTTCTCTGCATTAATGGTGCCTTTCCAGACATGCAAGCTGCCCATGCCACAAGCGCTCATGCAACCCCATACCATCAGTGATGCAGGCTTCTGAACGGAGCGTTGATAACAACTTGGGCTATCCTTGTCCTCTCTGGTCTGGATGACATGGCGTCCCAGTGTTCCATAAAGAACTTCAAATCGTGACTCATCTGACCACAGAACAGTCTTCCATTTTGCCACACTCCATTTTAAATGACCCCTGGCCCAGTGCAAACGTCTGAGCTTGTGGAGCTTGCTTAGAAATGGCTTCCTCTTTGCACTGTAGTTTCAGCTGGCAACGGCAGATGGCACGGTGGATTGTGTTCACTGACGATGCTTTCTGGAAGTATTCCTGAGCCCATTCTGTTATTTCCTTGACAGTGGCATTCCTGTTTGAGGTGCAGTGACGTTTAAGGGCCCGGAGATCACGAGCATCCAGTAGAGTTTTACAGCCTTGACCCTTACGCACAGCGATTGTTCCAGATTCTCTGAATCTTTTGATGATGTTATGCACGGTTGATGATGATAACTTAAAAGTCTTTGCTATTTTACGCTGGGTAACACCATTCTGGTATTGCTGCACTATCTTTCTGTGCAACAATGGTGGAATTGGTGATCCTCTTACCATCTTGGCTTCTGAGAGACACGGACACTCTGAGAAGCTCTTTTTATACCCAGTCATGTTGTCAATTGACCTAATTAGTGTTAATTGGTCTTCCAGCTGTCTTGGCTACGCCCACTTCTCTGCTGCAGTAGGAAGTTCCTCCTGCAGCTGTGGGCGGCACACAGGTTTTGGCTAATGTTAATTAGCTGCAGTAGCCATTCATAATTAGGATCCCTCCAAAAGTTAATCAGCTGTAGACGTGCATCCAATGAGTATTTTCTGAGAATGTCATTAAAATTTGCTCCGTGGTTCTTGAGATATTTTGCTAACAGACTGGAGGTTGGCACCAACAGACAGTTATTGCAAAAGTTTAAGCAAAAATAAAGCACAATCTTTAACACTCCAGGCATTTGTTAGGAATGTTATTCAGCACACCAGAATTTACATCAGTATCAGTCAAGTTATAGATGTTTTTGGTTTTGCTACGGTTGCTTACGTGTGGCGGCCATCTTGAATGGAGCAGACACCGTTGTGCATGCAAATGAGTTTCGAGCTGCTCTGCTCCGATAAAAATATCTCACTGGTGAACTGTTGGAAGACGAGAGGTTAAAGCGGTGCCTTTGTGCTGAATAAACAACGACTGAATCAATCATCGCCCCATGTCTGATTTCCTACGAGCCTCTCTGAGTTCACGGTCGTCCCCGGGTGTCTGCGTCTCGGAAGAAGGCAACGAGGACGTTTGTTTGTGAACGTGAGCCGAGGGCGGCGACACTCGAACCCAAGGTGAATGTGGATGAATACGGAGCCGTGTTGATAAATCACTGCTTCACGCAGCTTCATGGCCGTAGACGTTTCACCTGCACCGTCTCACGTCAGAACACCACACGTTAGCTCACGACTGATCTCTGCACATTCATCTCTGTTTGCAAAGCCCCTTTACCGCCTGCACATGTTTCATCGTGTGCTGCAAAACAATTCTCGAGTTGTTTTCAGGTTCGGACTCTCAGAAGCTTTAAAATGAGCTGGAATCTGGTGATTTGTCACTTGGTGACAAACTAGTTTTGTCAGTGAGAGCACTGGTTTGAAAACTCAGTTTTCATTCGTCTGGAGCGATGTCATCAGGAATTCCAGCTTTATATCTAAAAGGGGAATCCCCAAACATACAAAGGGTCAAAGTTCATGCTCAGTAATCCAGGTATAAAGAAAAAAAAAATCCAACCAAATCAGGTCATCTGGACGGTTTCTTTTCTTGTTGAGATGTTTCGTCCGGGGGTAGGGGGGGGGGATGATCTGACTGAGCATTGTTGGATTTTTACCTGAATTATTGAGCATAAACTTTGATGTTTTGAACCACTTTGGCTATGGCTGCCTCAGAGTCGACGACAGGGGAGAGGGCGGGCCCCAGAAACCATCTTATTACAATCAAACTGGTTGGTCAGTTGGGGCAGCACGGTGGCACAACTGGTAGAGCTGCTGCCTCTCAGCGAGAAGGTTGCCGGTTCAAATCCCGGTCCGGGGCCTTTCTGGGTGGAGTTTGCATGTTCTCCCCGTGCATGCGTGGGTTTCCTCCGGGTACTCCGGTTTCCTCCCACAGACCAAAAAACATGCTTGTTAGGCTGATTGGTGACTCTAAATTGACCCTAGGTGTGAGTGTGAGAGTGGATGGTTGTTTGGTGTGAGTGAGACAGGTCCCTCTTGTAAATGAGTCCCCGTGACTCAACGAGGCTAGCCTGTATAAATAAAGGTTGAATGAATGAATGAATGAATGAATGGTCCACTCTGAGTGTGCTGCTTGTGGGACTGAGTTTGTTTGTGTCTCCTCGGACTGATTAAGTCCTTTGATGAAGGGCGAAATGTCTCCAAAAAAAACGGAAACTGTCCAGATGACCTGACTGAACTTTATTGATATTGAACTTTATTGATTTTATTGATAGGATTATACAACGGGATTTCCCGGTGCTACGGCAGCTAAGTGAAATTGTTTACGTTAAAAGTTCAGGAGAATATTTCTGAAAACTGTTAGAAAACTTTGCTTGAAAAAAAAAGCTTAGTAAGACTTTATGACATTTTAGTTACTGCGATTGCTTTAAATACTTATTTTTACACAAAATTAAAACTTGGCAGTCACTGCGCGAGAGGCGGTGGACGCCCTGGACAGGTCTCCAGTCCATCACAGGTCAATGTTGGTTCCTTGGCTCAATACATCAGACCTATTGTTACAAACCTGGGGGTCAAGATCGATGCCGGACTAAAATTTGAAAACCACATCAGAGCAGTTGTTAAAACTAGTTTTTTCCACCTGAGGCAGCTGGCTAAGGTAAAGCCAATTCTTTCCAAGCAGCATTTTGAAACAGTAGTTCACGCCTTTGTGACCACACGGCTGGACTACTGTAATGCACTCTATATAGGAATCAGTGATTCGTGTATCTCTCAGCTTCAGAGGGTACAGAACGCCGCTGCACGACTTTTAACTGGCACACGAAAGTTTGACCACATTACTCCTGTTTTAACCTCCCTGCACTGGCTGCCCGTACATTCCAGGATTCATTTTAAAGTTCTTTTATTTGCTTTTAAAGCGCAAAATGGTCTTGCCCCGCCCTATCTGTCAGAGTTGCTGCAGCCATACACACCCTCTCGATCCCTCAGATCATGTGATCAGCTGCTCCTGAGTGTCCCAAAGACAAAACGCAAGAGGAGAGGAGACCGTGCTTTTGCTGTGGCAGCTCCTAAACTGTGGAACAACCTTCCCTTGAACATCAGACAGGCCTCTTCCCTGTCTGTTTTTAAATCTCTTCTTAAAACCCATCTCTTCTCCCTGGCCTATGACACCATCTGCGATGTTGACTTTTAATAATTTTAGTCGCTTGTTTTATCTGAGTGTATGATTCCTCAACTTTTATTATGTGACTTTTATTTATTTTAATCATTTTATTACCTGATTGATTGTTTTGTTGTGTGTACAGCACTTTGGTCCTGTAGGTGTTTAAAGTGCTCTATAAATAAAGCTGGTATGGTATGGTATGGTATCACAGGGACTCGGAGACAAAAACAGTCTCTCTCACACCTAGGAACAATTACCAATCACCCCAATGTGCATGTTTTGTGTTTGCTGGAGGAAACCAGAGTTCCCAGAGAAAACCCACATGTGCACAAAGAGGACGTGCAAACTTCACCAAGAAAAGTCCCCGGCCGGGATTTGAGCAGGCAACCTTCTTCCTGGGAGGCGTCAGCTCTGTCGACTGCACCACCGTGCCGCTCGACAGGACAGCATGAAACAACCACCATATATAAACAGATGGAATAGAATTCATTATAAAATAATAACAGCACAACTTTGTTGTCAGCTCATACTTTAATTACAGGTAGTCCTCGACTTACGACGGAGATCCGTTCCTACGTGGCGGCGTAAACCGAATTTCAACGTAAGTCGGAACATATGTACATACTGCACCATATATATACAGTACTGTATTCCCAAGCACTTAGCCTATCCTAACACAGTACCCTACATAATTATCAAAAAACACATACATTTGGGAGCCATAATGAAGGGAAAAAAAGAGTTAATTTCCTACTGGGATGCTGGTGAAGCCGTTTTCCTCCGTCCATCCTCCGTATTCTTTATTGCGTTTACGTCGTAAAACCGCCGTCCAGAAAACAGTTACTTTTCCACAGCTGCTGCCAGTCCAGCTTGGTCCAGCTTTTTTAGAGAGTACAGTGCAGTATTTCTCCGCCGATACGTTTACAACGTAAAACCGGAAACTGCGTAACTCGGTTTTTCAAAATAAATTTTCAAAATAATTATTTTTTTATGGGAGATGCGTCATAACCGTGAAACGTTGTAACTCGAGACCGTCGTAAGTCGAGGACTCCCTGTATTCTCCATCTTTGTCCTAAAAAGTTAAAAACAAACGTTTCAACACCCAAAGCAAGTTTGCGTTCACTCGTTTCCAAACCGTCGCTTGAATCAAAGGCGTCATCAACACCAGATTTCATTTAACGAACTCCAAACCAGCGACTGGTGGGAACGATGGTCCAACAGAACCTGCAGGGTCCGGTGCAGTTCAGTATGTTGGAGGCGTACCTGAACATGGTGGTCTGAGTCCCGACAGTCCCTGCAGTCCTCCGAGGATAAACGTGTTGGTTCAGCGTCAGAGAGAACCGTGTCCTCACCTCCTTTCCACTGTAAACACTCATCACCCATTTCCTGCTGCCACCTCCTTTCCTGCTCCTTTCTCACTTTTCAATTTCCTCCTTGTCACCTCAGCGCTCCTGAGCGACTGTGACGATATTGATACTCTGCGTGTGTGTGTGTGTGTGTATGCGTGTCCCTCAGGTGGTCCGAGTTCGGGTAAGGCCCTTCAGTGCGAGCGATTGGAGGAGAGGTTCGGCCTGCGTCGGGTCACCCTCGGCGACCTGCTGTGCAACGAGCTGCAGTGTCACAGCAAAAGAGGACGTCACCTGCGGGACGCCCTGGAGAGAGGGGACAGACTGCCTGAGGTGGGTGTGGTGCTCCAACCAAAACCTCCAACCGTGGACTAGGATAAAAATGAAAGGCCAAGTAGTCCTTAAAGGAATGTGTATCACCCACCATCTTTGATGCTAAAGTGTTAAACGATTATCTTTTTAGTTTAAAAAGGGACAAGTTGCAGCCATTTTGTCAAATCTTGTAAATATCAGGTGCAATCTTGTGCAAAATGAAGATCTTATTAAGTCTGTTAGAGCAGGGAAAATATGTTGAAGATGACTTTTAGCTTCTACCACAACAAGATTTAGCTCAGTGCTTGTAGAATGGACCAGTTGGCCATTTTTGTGTGTCAATTAGCTGTGACATCCATGTTGAATTGGGGTGACTCCAAAACAATAATTTGTAGATGTTCCTCCATTTGTTGTTTTATGAAAATTTCAGTAAAATGTAACAAAGGGGTCATGAGATATTTAGCTAACAGACAAGCAGGGTTGATGCCTACATTTGTTGTCAAAGCTTTACACAAGATGTCACACATTGTGTAATGCTTAGCGCAAGTATTAAATTAGTCTTAGCTACCAACACCCCAAATTTTAGGTAAAAATCTTTCAAATTGGCTGAGTTATAGACTATTTGATTTTCCTTATATCAGCTGGCTATGGTGGCCATCTTGAATTGGCTTGACTCCATTCAGTGGTTCATGTGATATTTTGCTAACAGACAGGGGGTTGACACCAATTGGTAAATGCAAAAGTGCGGTCAGTCAAGTCCTGGACAATAAGTTGGGGGGATTTTCTCAGCTAGGCTACCATCGTCCCAAGTTGGAACTCAATGTGTGTAATATTTACAAAGTTGTAGCCATTTTTGTTCTTGGTAAGATTGCTTAGCTGTGGTGGCCATCTTGAATTTGTTTGTCTCCAATAAGTGTTCAGTTGTAGAGGTGGATTCAGTAATTACTCGCCGAGCGTTTCCTTGATATCTCTCTGCTGGTTCAACAGTTATTTTGCTAACCCGTGGGGCGGCCGTGGCGTAGTGGTAATGGCAGTCGTCCCCCGATCGGAAGGTTGGCGGTTCGAATCTCGGTTCCCCACACCATGCGTCGTTGTGTCCTTGGGCAAGACACTTAACCCCGAGTTGCTCCCGGTAGGACTGGAAAGCACCTTGCATGGTAGTCTGCTGCTACCAGTGTATGAATGTGTGTAACATTCAATGTGTGTAGCACTTTGAGATTTTCACTAATGAAAAGTGCGTTATAAATTGAATTAATTATCATTATTATTATTATAACACGACAGACAAATAAAGACGGGCAAAAACGTTGTCGACTTTTCGGCAGCGTGCACCTTTGGTGGTAAAGAGACTGAAGATTCAATTAACTAATGCATCACCATTTTCTCAAAGCTGAAGTAAAACGTGAAAATTAAAACGCAGCCAAAGAGACACATCAAGTCTTTACAGACTTTTTGTCCAACTACTGTTTATTCAACAGTTTGACTGAAACAGACGTATAAAAATATACAGGTAGTCCTTGAGTTACGACGTTTCGTGGTTACGGCGCATCTCCAATTAAAAAATGTTTTTATTTTTTATTTTGAAAAGGCGAGTTACGCAGTTTTACGTCTTTAACGGAATGCATAATACGGCAGATGGACCGGTTTTACGTCGTAAACGTAGCGGCGGAAGAATACACTACACAGGCGGAGACCTTACTGTAAATGCTCTGGACAGAGGTTGACGGCGGTTTTACGTCGTAAACATAATAGAGAATACAGCCGATGGACGGAGGAATACGGCGTCACCAGCATCCCAGTAGGACATAACTTTTTTTTCCCTTCATTATGGCTTTCAAACGTATGTGTTTTTTGATAATTATGTAGGGTACTGTGTTAGGATAGGCTAAGTGCTTGGTAATACAGTACTGTACATGTATATGGTGCAGTATGTACATATATTTCGACTTATGTCAAAAATCGGTTTACGACGCCGCGTAGGAACGGATCTACGTCGTAAGTCGAGGACTACCTGTATTAAAAGTTTGAAAATGTTGAACGAAAGACAAAGTCGAAAATATAAACTGTGCAGCTAACATTCAAAGAACATCGGGTTCTAGCTGGAGACTTCTCTGAAATGTCACTCAGACGCTCAGAACAACTTAATGTAAAAAACCTGATCATCCAACAGTGGAGAACAGGTCCTCCTTCAGTTTGATGTTCTGTTTCCTTCTGCAGAAGGAGGAACTTCAGTCCGCACCTTCCCCTGACAGATTACAATCATCCAAATGGAATTTTAATCAGATTATAAAGGTGACAAATAGTCTCATTTTACCTGCAGAGACTGTGAACGCTGATTCATTTAGCTCCTGGTGGTTTTTAACCCTAACCTGCCCAGCACCCAAACACACATTTAACACACCTGTTCTGTGTTTACATTTTGGTACAATCACTGAGCAAAAGGGGACTTGGAAATACCCTCCGTCCATCCGTCTTGTGACAAATACTTGAGAAACAAGTGAGGTACCAACTACCATTTATTGGTGTGGCTACATATATATTGAATATGGGGTTGTCACGTAAAAATCCAAGATGGCCACCGCCATATTTTTATGCAATCTGACGACCCTGATCATTTGAGTAAACTGCTTTCTAGTTTTTATATTGCTTAAAAGTGTAGTTTCCTCAAATGGTGGCCAGTGGGGTGGACAAAGATTAACCTATGGTGGCTATGGCCACCAATGGTCACCCCCTGCCTCCGCCACTGCACCTGGTGGTGGATAAAATTGCTCCCTCCACTCACCAGCTATAATAAAAATAATAAATAAGTAAACCTCCCTCTGTTCTACTAAGTGTATTTCCGACCCACTTGAATGTCTCGCACCAAAAACATTTAGGTTCATTTATATTCCCCTGTTCGAGTCCAGTCCAGAAAAACACTCGTCTCCAAAACTAAAAACATTCACTATGTTAAATGTCTTTAGATTTTAGAATACCAAAAAGATCATTATTCATTATTCTACATAACAGGAGGGGTTTTAGAAGTTGATTAATCATTTAGAGTCGTCCAGCAAAGTTAATTAAATTAAATAAATAAAAACCACTCATGTCTAAATTGAACAAAATGTACATACTGTGCAAATAAAAGTCATGAATTCAAAAGTTACTCCTGATCTACAAATATATAACAAAAGAGAAATGGTTTGAATGAGTGATTGAAGCCATTCTTGTGAATTCTATGCTCTGGTTCAGAAACGTGCACAACAAAAATAATCCAGTAGCTGGAACAATAAAAAGGCCTCCCAACGCAGAGAGATTAAACTCATAAAACTCACAGATTAACTTTGTCTACTTTTCTCACAGCTCGGCTCGTGTAGCTGCACTTTAAGGCCGTGTCCCGGCTGTTCTCCATGAGAATATTTATTTATTTATTTATTTTAAATGAGCGAGACCGGATGGAGCGCGATTCAAAGCAGAGGGATTAATAATAATCCCACAAAGGGATTAGGATGTGAACCTGTTCAGAGAGTTCCAGAAATCCCTCCGTGCAGAGGTTTGATCCTGTGATGTCATCAAATGTTTGTCTCTCCGGTCAGTGATGAACAAACAACAACAATCCAGAGATGACTTACCACACTGTTGCCTAGCAACACAGATGGAGTCACTTTTATTATGAAACATTTCCTGGAGTGATGTGTGTGTGTGTGTGTGTGT
>JBBPBX010112096.1:0-10640 GCA_038048925.1 Garcialebias charrua
CCAAGTGGGGACCTTTATTTTTCCTGTAATGCCTTTGACATGGGATGTAACTAAAAATATACACACATTTATTTAAGTCTGTCTGTCTGTCTGTCTGTCTGTCTGTCTGTCTGTCTGTCTGTCTGTCTGTCTGTCTGTCTGTCTGTCTGTCTGTCTGTCTGTCCACCCATCCTGGAGTGTGGACAGGTCTGTCTGTCTGTCTGCCTGTCTAAATGAACAAGAATCTCATCATTGGAGAACTTTATTTTCCACCATATTCAAGTCCTATCTTCATTAGCCAATTGAATATGATCCTATATTATTTTAATTAGGTTTTATCTGCCTTTATTACACTTTTAAATATGTAAACTCTTGTTGAACCGGATAAGCATTATTGCTATTTTGAATGGTGAAACACTTAAACTAGTTATATCAGGAAACTTGAAAACCTTCAAAAGAAGGTAATAAGAGGTGTGTCATGGTCCCAGAGCACCAGTGTGGTTTTGTACAGGCATGACTGTGACATGGCCTGATATATATATATATATATATATATATATATATATATATATATATATATATATATATATATATATATATATATATATATATATATATATATATATATATATATATAAAAACATTAGTTCAGTTCATTTCTGCTGTACCCACCCATCCTGGAGTGTGTATGTTGCTCTATCCTATCTAAGAGGGGACCTGTGTGGTTCTTCACCAGCCAACAGTGGACCCCTGTCTTTCTGTACAGACCAAGTGGGGACCTTTATTTTCTGTAATAGGTCTGACATGGGCTGGAACTAAAAAATATACACACATTTTTAGGTGTGTATATTTATCCTAACTGTCTGTCTGTCCATCCCTACTTCATTAAGAAGTTCAGAAGTAAAGATATTTGATAAAAGGTCATGTTCTTCTTTAACTGGAGTGTGTATGTCGCTCCATACTATCCAAGAGGGCACTTGGGTCATTTTGTACAAACCAAGTGGGGACCTTTTATTTTCCAATAGATTTGACATAGGCTGCTGTAAAATTTTCTTTAAAAAATGTGCTCTGTAAATAACGTTTTTACTCTTTATTCTGACCACTTTGTGTTGCATATCCCTTCACTATTGGAATGTCAGTTAATATACTATTTAACCTTTCCATGCTGAGGAAACATGTCTGACCAATGTTAGGATCTGTAGTTTATATCAACTGAAATAGTTCATCTCAAGTTGTTTTGGTTCAGCTTACATATTGTTTTGTCTTAAAAATAATTCAGTTAATTTCTTTTTTATCCACCCATCCTGGAGTGTGTATGTTGCTCCATCCTATCTTAGTGGGGACCTGTGTTTTTCTTCACCAGCCAACAGTGGACCTCTGTCGTTCTATACAGACCAAGTGGGGACCTTTACTTTGAAATGCAAATCAAGATGACTGCTATGCAACTTACCACCTTAAGATACAAAATCCATATTAAAAAATATATATTTGTTGTTTATACTGCAGACCTTGTTATTAATTCATGCCATCATTAAATGATATTCAGAATATTACTCCTTTTCAAATACGGCCATAATTTCACTATTTGGGTGATAATTGTATTGAAAAGAATTAATTAGATAATATCAGTCAAGTTAAATCATCAATTTCTTAAAAGAGTTAAAGTAATTCATTGTAGTAGAGACAGTTCTATTGCAGTATGTAAATGTCCCCTTTTTGTAAGGTAAACGTCGCTCAGAGATCCAGGTCCCCTCTTGGCAATTTCTTTAAAAATTATTAAAAGTCAAATTTTCAGTTATATTGTGGTAATAGAGGTTTAAAGTAAAAAGAAAACAGTTTTTTTTATTTTTTAAACAAAATAGAAACAGAAGTTCCCTCTTGGCAGGAACAACTGATAGTCCCCTGTTGGTATGGTACGCGTGTATGTGTGTGTGTGTGTGTGTGTGTGTATAGACAGCACAGGGTTTTTCTTGTTTTTTGTGTGTGTTGTAAATAATTGAAAATCAATTAAAAAAATAATAATAATAATAATCTGCTGGAATTAAAAAAGTTGTTCGCCATTAGCACTGTCCAAAATGGTGTCCGCGATAGCCAAGAAGCTAAGGACTTTCAAAGAAAACACGGTAAAAACAATTATTTCTTTGCTGGAAAAAATATATTTCATAGCTGACGTTATAGAACAAGTTGTTCTGAGCTTGAGAGTTTCACGAAATGGTCAAATCTGCTGGAATTAAAAAAGTTGTTCGCCATTAGCACTGTTCAAAATGGCGTCCGCGACAGCCACATAAGTTTTGATTTGATTTGATTTGATGTTTATTCATTCATTTTAAAAGAACAATACAAAACAGTTTCATCAGATACAAGAATACAAGTAGGATAAAATGAAAGGAGCAGAAAGAAGATGAAATCTTATTATATCTGCCCCTTATTTCACAGTTTGTTCAACCAATGATAACCTTCAAACTACATCACAAAATGAATAACTCTACTTAATTTTTCTAACTGTAATACACAAACTACATCACAAAATGAATAACTCTACTTAATTTTTCTAACTGTAATACACAAACACACTAAGCTACATCATAAGTACAACATAAGTGTAATACACAAACACACTAAGCTACATCATATATAGTTTTTGAGCAAGTCCTTTTTGACCTTTTTCTTAAATGTATACATTGATTTTGCATTTTTAACATCACTCTCCAGAACATTCCACAATCGAACTCCCTGAATTGAGGTAGACGTCCCTTTAAGGATCTAGTGGTACTAAAAGTAACAAAAGAAAAAAAAAAAGCCAATTATGTCAGCAGTTTAGCTAACAGACTTTGGAATGGGTACATTTTGTCCTTGTCAAACCTGTTGAAGAGAACCAAACTAAATTTTAAGTCTCTTTTGGACTCTCTTAATCTCACTCAACATGTTGACGCCCCTACGCACAGCAGGGGGCATACTCTGGATTTGGTGATTACAGACACTGTACTCATCAATAACTTATCTGTATATGACCTGGGTGTCTCAGACCATAGGGTCATCTCCCTGGAAGTGCCTTCATCTTCGCCTGCTTCAAACCCAAAACGACCCATCCAGTTCCGTGACCTTAAAAACATTTCCCCTGATGTTCTGTCTGCTGATCTTCACACCCTGACCGCTGTCAATCATCCTTCTGCAGATGACTCTGTGGATTACTACAACCAATCTCTTCGGGAGCTCCTGGACCTACACGCCCCCTTGAAGACAAGACTGGTGTCTTTCTCGCGTTCAGCCCCCTGGTACACTGATGAGCTGCGCAAGATGAAGGCAACTGGCCGTGCTATTGAGAGACGTGTAAAATCATCTGGTCTCTCTGTGCATAAGCAGGCATATAAAGAACATCAGAAAGCGTACGCCTATTCTCTTAAAGAAGCACGCTCCAAATATTATTCTAACATCATCAACACCTGCCCTGGAAACTCTAAACAGCTCTTCTCCACAATAACTCGTCTGCTTAATCCCATTAAACAAACTCTTGAGGACTCTGCTCAAAAATGCGACCTGTTTCTTTCGTCTTTTAAAACCAAAGTTGACACTATCAGATCTCAGCTCCACAACCTCCCTGTTCTCAGTGTGCCACCTACCCGTCTGCATTCTGGGACCCTAAACAGCTTTGACGAAGTTGTTCAGAGTGAGGTGGAGGCCATCATCAAGAAAATGAAGCCTTCATCCTGCGCCCTGGATCCTTTCCCCTCGTCTCTCATAAAAACCAATCACTCTGCAATAGGCCCACTAATCACTCAAATAATAAATCAGTCTCTACAATCTGGTCATGTTCCACTGCCTCTAAAAACTGCCATCATTAGGCCTCTTCTGAAAAAATCTAATTTGGATCCCGACATTTTTTCTAATTACCGCCCAATTTCACACCTCCCTTTTCTGTCTAAAGTGCTGGAAAAAGCTGTTGCTGCTCAGCTGCAGGACCACCTACAACAACACTCCCTGTATGAGAAGTTCCAGTCTGGATTCAGAGCAGCTCACAGTACAGAGACTGCATTGCTGAGAGTTACCAATGATGTCCTCTTGGCTGCTGACACTGGCTCTCCCTCCATCCTTGTCCTCCTTGACCTCACTGCAGCCTTCGACACTGTGGACCATAGTATCCTCCTCCACCGTCTTCATGTGGAGGTCGGTCTCTGCGACACCGTCCTGGACTGGTTCAAATCTTTCCTCTCCAATAGGCTGGAATGTGTTAGTCTTGGCAACGCCACGTCCCAGACAGTCTGTGTCTCCTGTGGTGTCCCTCAGGGGTCGGTTCTGGGGCCCCTGCTGTTTTCCCTTTACATGCTGCCTTTAGGTCAAATTATTAATCAGTTCAACATTTCTTTTCACTGTTATGCCGACGATACACAGCTTTACATCAGGACTGGAGCATCCTCATCTTCCACCTTGTCATCTCCATCTTCACTCACTGCACTCTCTGCCTGCCTGGAGGCAATTAGGGCATGGATGAATCAGAACTTTCTTCAATTAAACTGCTCCAAGACTGAGGCCATACTGATTGGCACCCCTCACCAGGTACAAACATCTCCTATAACAACACTTTCCTTTTCTGGACAAGACATCCCCCTCTCCACCTCTGTTACTAATCTTGGAATAAAAATGGACTCCAATCTTACATTTGAAAATCACATTAAGCTTCTGTTTAAAACTTGCTTCTTCCATCTTCGAAACATCTCCAGACTTCGCCCATCCCTAACTTTTTCCGATGCTGAGAAGCTCGTCCATGCTTTTGTCTCCTCCAGGCTCGACTACTGCAACTCCCTGTTTATTGGAATCCCTGGCAAAAACCTTCAGAAACTTCAATATATTCAAAACAGTGCAGCAAGGATCTTGTTGAGAGTTCGTAAATTTGAACATATTACGCCCATTCTCCATAACCTTCATTGGCTTCCTGTCGCCTACAGAATTCAGTACAAAACTGCTCTCATTACACATCAATGCTTACATGGAGCTTCGCCAGATTATCTGAAGGATATTCTTATTCCATACTCATCCACCCGGTCGCTGTGGTCACAGAAAAGTAATCTCCTTCACATT
Organism: Garcialebias charrua; assembly: GCA_038048925.1. Taxonomy (NCBI): domain Eukaryota; kingdom Metazoa; phylum Chordata; class Actinopteri; order Cyprinodontiformes; family Rivulidae; genus Garcialebias; species Garcialebias charrua. Next base: position 5,056 of record JBBPBX010112096.1, read on the forward strand.
CCGAGAACCAAATTAAGGACCATGAGAGACCAGGCTTTCAGTGTGGCTACCCCCTGCCTGTGGAACTCTCTTCCTGACTGCCTGAGAGCCCCACAGTCTGTGGTTGACTTTAAGAGCGGCTTGAAGACCTTTCTTTTCAACCGAGCATACTCTACCTCCTCATGATTCTACTTTTGATCTTAGTTGATACTGTTATTGATTTTACTTGTTTTATTACTTGTTTTATTGACATTTAATTCTGTTGCACCTTGTAGCACTTTGAGATTTTCATTAATGAAAAGTGCGTTATAAATTGAATTCATTATTATTATTAAATACTCTGAAACTCAAACTACTTACTGTATAACAGTTCATGCACCGTGACCGCTAGTTGGCAGTGTAGTGCAAATATTGCATAACTTGCCGGCTACCAATTGTTGAATTTAAATAGCGGTTTAGAATTTAGCTTCCCCTAATTTTCATAAGACATTAGTGCTTTTGAAATAGTGGACCTAAATAAATTAATTAGTGCTTTTGAAATAGCGGAACTAATTTTTGGATTAGCGTTGCCCAGCACTGCTTTAATGTATTCTGATGAATCATTAACCAGTTTGCTTTCCTAAAGGTCTTTCTGTATGAAACAAAACATCTCTGAAGAACACAACTTGCTGCTTCCTGCACACAGAACAAAAACACTGATTAGGCCAGCTCATGTTTTAATCACAGATAATCTTTTGACATTACGTTATTGTTTGTTTTGACACTGCTATGTTTTCCATGTGCTATCTGAAACTGTCTTCCTGTTACTCATCATTGTCCTACTTTTGAGAGAATAAAAACCCAGCACACACTTTCCAATTGGGATTTGATCTCAAACAGTTTTGAAACTTGTTTCAAAGTGTCTTGAGGTGATCTCCCATTTTCAAAGTCTGCTGCTCTGAAAATTAATTCTTGACTCTCTTCTTGTGTGGTTCATGTTTAAGGTGAAGGTGTTTAGAAATCCTCCATCAACTCCAGCTGCAAGTAATCAACTTCTACCTGCAGGAGGACTATAAGAAGACTCAGGAGACAACTCTTCAGTGCTGGGATATTGATCTGCCTACGGTAGTGATTGGTTCAAGCCAGTTTAATCCTAGTGTTACTCTGAGAGTAAATTTCTGTTTCTTTCTGTTCACACGTCTCCTCAGTTTGTTGGACTACGCCCTGCTCTGGACTCTTCATGGACTCCTGTTCCTCCTGTACCCCTTCAGCTGCTGGATGCCTTCCACCACTTGCCAACCATCTCCATCATCATCTCTAAGTATTATCTGGACAAGGTATCCTCACCTCACATCTTCTTCATCCCAGTAAAGACTGAATGATTCTGAACAGCTTTCCACTTCATTACAAGCCATTGACCTTCTCCTCCGTTTTCTCCAGGCAACCCCGTTCCCGAGGACTTGACGTGCCACCAGTATTTTCACTTTTGTAAATAAACACTATATAAATCTTATCGGAGTCTGGGTTCTTCTGTTCAGTTCTGGTTCTTATTCCGGGTACGACTAATTATTATAACAGAGCTGAATACAGCAGCTCAGACTGAGGAAGTCTTTCGGACGAAAGACGAAACGTTTCTACATTTTTTTTTTTTTGCTTTGTTTTGTTCTGTTTTGTTATTTGAATGTCCAGAGGACCAGACTTAACTTTTTTAGATTTTTCTACCTGGATTATTGAGCATGCATCAGGGAATAATAAATACATCAATTGCATTAAATAGACTAAAAAATGATCTAACATAACAAAATTGGAGCGATGTTTATGTTGAAGATGTGAACAAAGCATACGATGAGTTTATGAACATTTTAAACGTGTTGTATAAGAAAAATTGTGTTAAAAAAATTATGTAAAAAAAAAAAGGTACTGTTGATCATCCATGGATGACAACAGGACTGAGAAAGGCTTGCAAAAAGAACTATTTGTACTCTTGTTTTTTTTAAGCATTGAACTCGTGAGGCTGAAAACAAATACAAAAAGTACAAAAACAAATTGGTTAGAATTATAAGGAAGCAAAAGAAGGAATATTACAGTGAACCACTAAACAAAACAAATGGTGAAATAAAATCAACATGGCGAGTTATAAATGTTCTGAATAAACACAAGAAAGGAACTAGTTTTATCACGTTGTTTTGTGAAAAATGGAAAGAAATATATAACAATGAAATAGTAAATTAATTTAATAACTATTTTGTAAATGTGGGCTCAAACCTGGCAAAAACAATAGCAAAAGTTGATAAAAATGTGAGCTACTTACTTAATGATCAACATACTATGTTTCTATATGAAACTGATAAAGATGAAATAATGGTCACAAAAAAAAATTCTGATAAAAGATCTAAGGATTGGTATGATATGGACATGTTGGTTGTAAAAGACATAATGTCTTATGTCATTGAACCGTTCACGTATATATGTAATTTGTCTTTTTCAACTGGTATTTTTCCAGATAATATGAAGGTAGCAAAGGTTGTCCCTATTTTCAAGAATGGTGATAAGTCTATATTCAATAATTATAGACCAATTTCCTTATTACCACAATTTTCTATCTTGAAAAATTATTTGTGATTAGATTAGACAAATTTCTTGATGACAAACATTTTATGTAACAGCCAATATGGTTTTAGATCTAAATTCTACTTCTATGACTCTTATGGAATTGACAGAACAAATTTACACAGCTATTGATCAAAAGCAACACTGTGTGGGTTTGTTTGTTGATCTAAAGAAAGCTTTTGACACAGTTGATCACACTATTCTCCTCGAGAAGTTAAATACATATGGTATTAGAGGACTGACCTTGAAATGGGTTTCTAGCTATTTGGAGTACAGAACTCAATTTGTACAGATAGACAATACCAGATCAAAACTCAACAATCACATGTGGAGTCCCTCAGGGTTCTGTACTGGGACCTAAGCTTTTTATTTTGTATATAAATGATTTTGCAAAAGTGTCTGGTATTCTAAGGTGTGTTCTTTTTGCTGATGATGCCACCTTTTATTTTGGTTATGATTTGAAACATGTTTGAGTTGATAAAAAAGGAGATCTCAATATTACAAACTTGGTTTAGTTGAAATAAGTTATCACTAAATTTAGATAAGACTAACTATATGTTATTTAGCAAAAAGAAAATAGATAAACTTTCTATCAAAATTGATGGTGTTGAACTAAGTAGAGTGGATGAGGTGAAGTTTTTGGGTGTAATTGTTTAGAGATTGTCATGGAAACAGCATGTAAATTTTGTTAAAACTAGGCTATCTAAATCTATTGCTGTATTGTATGAACCAAAGGACTTGTTAAATGATAGGGCTCTCCTACACTTTATTTGCTATATAACTCAATTTTTGTTCCACATTTAATTTATTGTGTGGAGGTTTGGGATAAAGCCTGTTCAACTATCCATCCATCCATCCATTTTCTTCCGCTTATCCGGGGTTGGGTCGCGGGGGTAGCAGCCTAAGTAGGGTGGCCCAGACTTCCCTCTCCCCAGCCACTTGGAGCAGCTCCTCTGGGGGAATCCCAAGGCGTTCCCAGGCCAGCCGAGAAACATAGTCCCTCCAGCGTGTCCTGGGTCTTCCTCTGGGTCTCCTCCTGGTGGGACATGCCCGGAACACCTCACCAGGGAGGCGTCCAGGAGGCATCCTAACCAGATGCCCGAGCCACCTCAACTGGCTCCTCTCGATGTGGAGAAGCAGCGGCTCTACTCCGAGTCCCTCCCGGATGACTGAGCTTCTCACCCTATCTCTAAGGGAGAGTCCAGACACCCTGCGGAGAAAACTCATTTCAGCCGCTTGTATCCGAGATCTCGTTCTTTCGGTCACAACCCAAAGCTCATGACCATAGATGAGGGTGGGAACGTAGATCGATCGGTAAATTGAGAGCTTTGCCTTTCGACTCAGCTCTCTCTTCACCACGACAGACCGGTACAGCGCCCGCTTCACTGCGGATGCTGCACCTATCCGCCTATCGATCTCACGCTCCAGTTTTCCCTCATTCGTGAACAAGACCCCGAGATACTTAAACTCCTCCACTTGGGGCAGGACCTCCTCCCCGACCCGGAGAGGGCATGCTACCCTTTTCCGGCTCAAGACCATGGCCTCGGATTTGGAGGAACTGATCCTCATCCCGGCCGCATCACACTCGGCTGCAAACCGCTCCAGCGAAAGCTGTAGATCACGACCTGATGAAGCCAATAGGACCACATCATCTGCAAAAAACAGAGAAGCGATTCTAAGGCCACCAAAACGGATCCTCTCAACACCTTGGCTGCGCCTAGAAATTCTGTCCATAAAAGTTATGAACAGAATCGGTGACAAAGGGCAACCTTGGCGGAGTCCAACTCTCACTGGAAACGAGCCTGACTTACTGCCGGCAATGCGGACCAAGCTCTGACACCGGTCGTACAGGGACCTAACAGCCCATATCAATGGGCCTGGTACCCCATACTCCCAGAGTACCCCCCACAGAACCCCCCGAGGGACGCGGTCAAATGCCTTTTCCAAGTCCACAAAGCACATGTAAACTGGTTGGGCAAACTTTCTATGCTGATGATACAGTTGTTTATTGCCGAGCTAAAACAGTAGCTAAGGCTTTCCAGTTACTGCAATCCGCTTTTGACATCATCCAGTCAGATTTGTTCCGTCTCAAACTTGTCCTAAATGCTGATAAAACAAAAGGGATGTTTTTTTCAAATAGGAAGGCGGTTCCAGCAGATCCTCCTCTGATTTTATCTTCAAATGGTGTACCTATTGAGTTTGTTGATTCCTATAAATATCTGGGTATCCTGATCGATTCACATCTCTCTTTTAAACTCCACGTGGAAAACCTAGTGAAGAAACTGAAAGTTAAACTGGGTTTCTTTTTCAGAAACAGATCATGTCTATCACTGAATGTTAGGAAACGCCTTGTATCTGTGACTTTCCTTCCCTCCATTGATTACGGTGACATTCTCTACATGAATGCTCCTACAAGCACCCTGCGGATGTTGGATGTTGTCTATCATGGTGCACTAAGATTCATAACTGGTTGTGATTATCGTACCCACCACTGCACCCTGTATTCACTGGTTAACTGGACATCATTAACCTCACGCAGACTCTTCCACTGGTACATTTTCATCTTCAAATCACTTCTTGGTCTGCTGCCCTCATACATCTCCTCCTACATGTCTTTGCGTGAGTGCAGCTACAGCGTGCGCTCTCAGGACATGATTACCTGCAGTGTTCCGTCAGTGAGGACTGAACTTGGAAAAAGGGCCTTCTCCTACTCCGCTCCTGCTTCATGGAATATCTTACAAAAAGATCTGAAGCTCTCGACCTTGACTTCTCTAAATGGTTTTCAGAATCTGTTGGAATCCTGGCAAAAACCAATGCAGATTTGTTCCTGTCTTTGATTTTATACATATACCTTATAATGTTTTGCTAGTTTTTTGATACTTTGTTAAAAGGAGGAATATATGTATGTATGTATGTATGTATGTATGTATGTATATATATATGTATGTATGTATGTATGTATGTATGTATGTATGTATGTATGTATGTATGTATGTATGTATGTATGTATGTATGTA
>JBBPBX010112097.1:0-10639 GCA_038048925.1 Garcialebias charrua
AACTCAAGGTTTGGCTAGTTCGCCTACAGTTGGAGGCACAGGAGAGGGAATTGTGGTGACGAGTAAAAACAAGTTTGATGTCAGCAAGAATTGCTTTGGTACTTGTTCGTCTCCCTCTGCAGCTGCTCGTCTCCCTCTGCGGCTGCTCGTCTCCCTCTGTGGCTACTCGACAACCCCTCTGTGGCTACTCGACAACCCCTCTGTGGCTACTCGACAACCCCTCTGTGGCTACTCGTCAACCCCTCTGTGGCTACTCGTCAACCCCTCTGTGGCTACTCGTCAACCCCTCTGTGGCTACTCGTCAACCCCTCTGTGGCTACTCGTCAACCCCTCTGTGGCTACTCGTCAACCCCTCTGTGGCTACTCGTCAACCCCTCTGTGGCTACTCGTCAACCCCTCTGTGGCTACTCGTCAACCCCTCTGTGGCTGCTCGTCTCCCTTCTGCGGCTGCTCGTTGTCCCCCTCTGCGGCTGCTCGACTCCCCTTCGTACTCCCTCTGCGGCTGCTCGTTGTCTCCCTCTGCGGTTGCTCGTCTGAGTTTTCTTGGTTCCTAAACTTTTTGAGTTTAGATTTTAAGGGGGGAGGTGTTACGGCCAGTGGCCTTGTGTATGTTTTATTTAGTCATTAGAAGATCTGCCATAAACTTTGTCACCTGCACTTTAGGCTTGTGTTTAACTTTGAGCATTTCAAACATTTTGTTTGGACTTTTAAGGGAGGAGGTGTTACATTTTTGTCAGGTTGTATGTGTTTTTCTTTCTCCTGCCCTTGTTTGTCTCTTCACAGAGAGTAAGGAAGCTGGTGTCAAGTAAGGAAGCTGGTGTCAAGCTGGTATCAATCTCCTTTGATTAGCTCCTCTCCACACATGGGCCAATCAGCATCCAAGGAGGCCTTGTATAAGCAGTCCACCTGAGTTTCCAGAGGTAGTCTCCAGAAGTCTCCACCTGAGGAACAGCAGGCAGTCTCTCCACCTGACTGGCCCAGCTGCTGCATGTCTCATTGTTGGTGCTCTGTGTAAAGGTTTGTGGTGGGAGTTAGAGGACTAGGTAAGTTTGGGGTACCCTGTACATTTCCAACACGTAGGTGTTTTTCTGTTAAATACACCAGGTAAGTAGGTGGGTGCCTCCCATGTAAGTTTTGGTGAAACTTTTATTAGATAAGGTTAGCAAGGCTTTTCTTTTCTAATTATTTTATGTAGCTTAGACTATAGTTAGGCCCTGTTTTGTTTTATTGTTTTCTCTGATTTGGCACCACCTAACTGTCCCTTTCTCCCCCACAGTTTGTATGAGACTCCAAGGGATTTTTGTGTTGGCTGTAAAATAAATCCCTTGTTTTATAACATTCACTTGGACTCCTGAATTTTTGTGGTTGTCATGTTACTCCCCTTCTCCTCACAAAGGGCGGGCCGTAACACACTGTATAAGGTTTGAATCAGGCAGTTAGTATCAGGTACATACCCAACAAGTAGCAAGTCACTTTAGATTATAGCCCTGTCCCCATAGGTGCAATGGAAGTACCAGACATATCAGCAATTTTCTGTGGTATTAATAAAGTTCTGTCTTATCTTATCTTATCTTGTATACCTAGTACTTACCTCATAAGTCAAGAGTAAATACCTTGTAATAAGTACAGGAGAACTGGTCAGTTCTAAGAAAGTATTAGGTGTATACCTTGTAGGTACCATGTGCATACCCAGTAATTACCAGGTACATTCCAGGTTCCCTATGTTACCTATAACATTCCAGTGTTTTAGGTATTGCTACCAACAAATCCACAATACCTAGCATGTTCTGGTAGAGTTGTAGTTTAAATGCTGACATACTGCAAACATTGTACAGTATTCTCATTTTTGAATTTTAAACAGACACATTTGAAGCAGTAGCACTGTGACTCTTTATTATAAATTAAATCTACAGATATAAATATTGAAATAAAAACAACTTTACATTTTTGGGGGGTTTGCAACTTCAGTTCATGATCATTACAAGTTGTAAGGAGATAGAAATTGTAATGCTCATTCACATCTTATGTCAGGATATTTTAAGATAATTGTATACATGTCCAAAATCAAAACATCAAACTTAACAAGAGGAACTTTAAGTGCTTTTGACTGATGTAAAAGCACAGACCGGGTACACAGCAGCCACTTCAGATTACGAGTATTCCCCACAGGAATCTATCTTCGTTTAACGTCCGTTTTCCCGATTCCGGGGTGGGAATGATTTCATTTAACTTGTAGCTCACTTTAAATGCAGGGTTTTCATCCAGATAACTAGTATTTGAAACATTACAAGTATTGGAAGATGAAAAAGGAAGAAACGTTTGACAAGCATAACGTCAGCAGAACTAAATGTTAACCTATAAGATTTATAGAGACTGAGGGCATGCAGTTGGAAAAGTGCAGTACTTTGCTTTTGTTGCAATGGAGGACAAAAATACAAAAAAAAAAATGCTGCAATATAACTTATTTCTACACCTGTGCTGAGTGTATCCACTTTTGAATTCTTTCTATGTGTCAGGGCCCTGAAAGGTAGGTGTTTTTCTTCTAACATGGTTAAGTCAGGTCTTCATGGACAGGTTGATTTTGTTGGAATGTTTCATCTTTTATTCAAAAACTTCTTCAGATTGAGGAGCTGCAACAAACTCAGTTTTCTAAGGAGCTCGGCAGACTGCTGGGAGGAGTTACCACAGCTCAGAGAGGAATTCTGCCTGGAATTCAGGCAGTTCTGCAGCCCAGGAGGACTGAGAGACCCACCGGATCTGACAGCAAGCTGGATCTGGGTGGATGGATCGGTATCTGTGGCCAGATTCTTCGGATTCTCTGCAGGAGATCCTTCCTGCTCACAGCTACCAGCATCTATAACAACTCTTGAATAAAACCAGGAGGATGCTCTACAACAACACTCAATGTCCTTGTGCGATCAATAAAGTAGTTTTGAATTGAATTGAATTATAAAAGCACCGTCTCATAGTAGATCAACCAGATTGCTGGTGAAAGCCAACCTTTAAGATTGCCACTTAATGTTTTTTTGTGTCATATCATACCTCAAATTTCAGGAATTGCCTTTTGTCTCATAGTCCCGAGGCTGCAGGTTTGAGCCCAGGTTGCATGAGAATGGTGATCCTGTGTAAAACAATTGTCAAATCTCTTATGCAAGTTCACTCACTATGACGACCGCTGCTAAGGGGAGCAGCCAATAAAATAAAATAAAAATAAAAAATAGGAGTAAGACCAGAAGCAGAAAAAAATCAGCATGAGATGAAAATTTTCTGGATATAAAAATTGCAAGAAAAGATATCAATTTATTTATTGTATTTTTTTTTGGAACAACTGCTATTTACAGTATCATTAGGATTCCAGACCACCAAAGCAACGAGTTAATCAATATCCAGCTAGACCAATTACTCAAGAGAAAGATTTAAAATGACCGGTGGAAGGGATACCATCTAAAATCAATTTGGTCTTTTACGGCAATTTACTGAACATGGACAGAAAGCCTTGATGATTCAAAATTAGAACATCTTCAATCAGTGGATTAAATCTTCTGTCATTAAACCACAATGCAATTATCAGAAATCCATATTGAATATGGAGACAATTAAGTCTTGACAAGAAATCAGGTTTTTATTTGACACAGACTTGTATCCAACGAACCAAAGTTAGCATTAACAACTGCAGTATTGAATAGTAGCACAAAATATATGAGAAAAAATTACAAAAATGTTTATGAAGAAAACCTTGGAGTCAAAAAAGAAACAAATGAGCAGTGTGCGAGGATGATGAAGGCCACCAAGCTGCCGTGTTCAGGTCAGAAACAAGTCAGAGCAGAGAAAAACTCATTCAAAACACAACAATACTGTTTCAGTTATCCATCTATCATTGAACATGTATGGTGGATTTGATAGAATTGGTTTTCATGTTTGCAAGGCTGTTATATACAAGAAAACTGATTGAAACCACATTTTAATACCAGCTGGGCTAATTGAATATGTTGTTGCCATGCTATTCAGGTTAAAGCAACAAAACAGGCATTTACTTGAACGCCCTAGCTCTTTTAAGCACCTCGTTAGGTAGCCTTTATATGCAAATCTAAATATCTAAAAATATGACTCAGTGACAAACTACAAAAACACAAACATGCTAACCATTTTTATTATTATTAATATTATTATTATTATTATTATTATTATTATTATTATTATTATTATTGTCGACTGTATGATTACAAATGAGAGTTCTGCTGTTGTGGCACAAAAATGATTCATCACTGATTCAGAAGAAACACAAAAATCTTAGTAATTAAACATATAGTTAACGTGGTAAATGAGATTTATTGATAGAAATAATTAAAGTGTAAAAAAAAAACAGCTGCAAATAGGGAGCCTATTCTCCTTCACATTCCGAGAACCAAATTAAGGACCATGGGAGACCGGGCTTTCAGTGTGGCTGCCCCCCGCCTGTGGAACTCTCTTCCTGACTGTCTGAGAGCCCCACAGTCACTGGTTGACTTTAAGAGCGGCTTGAAGACCTTTCTTTTCAACCGAGCATACTCTACCTCCTCATGATTCTACTTTTGATCTTAGTTGATACTGTTATTGATTTTACTTGTTTTATTGACATTTAATTCTGTTGCACTTTGTAGCACTTTGAGATTTTCATTAATGAAAAGTGCATTATAAATTGAATTCATTATCCATCCATCCATCCATTTTCGTCCGCTTATCCGGGGTCGGGTCGCGGGGGTAGCAGCCTAAGTAGGGAGGCCCAGACTTCCCTCTCCCCAGCCACTTGGAGCAGCTCCTCCGGGGGAATCCCAAGGCGTTCCCAGGCCAGCCGAGAAACATAGTCCCTCCAGCGTGTCCTGGGTCTTCCTCTGGGTCTCCTCCCGGTGGGACATGCCCGGAACACCTCACCAGGGAGGCGTCCAGGAGGCATCCTAACCAGATGCCCGAGCCACCTCAACTGGCTCCTCTCGATGTGGAGAAGCAGCGGCTCTACTCCGAGTCCCTCCCGGATGACTGAGCTTCTCACCCTATCTCTAAGGGAGAGTCCAGACACCCTGCGGAGAAAACTCATTTCAGCCGCTTGTATCCGAGATCTCGTTCTTTCGGTCACAACCCAAAGCTCATGACCATAGATGAGGGTGGGAACGTAGATCGATCGGTAAATTGAGAGCTTTGCCTTTCGACTCAGCTCTCTCTTCACCACGACAGACCGGTACAGCGCCCGCTTCACTGCGGATGCTGCACCTATCCGCCTATCGATCTCACGCTCCAGTTTTCCCTCATTCGTGAACAAGACCCCGAGATACTTAAACTCCTCCACTTGGGGCAGGACCTCCTCCCCGACCCGGAGAGGGCATGCTACCCTTTTCCGGCTCAAGACCATGGCCTCGGATTTGGAGGAACTGATCCTCATCCCGGCCGCATCACACTCGGCTGCAAACCGCTCCAGCGAAAGCTGTAGATCACGATCTGATGAAGCCAATAGGACCACATCATCTGCAAAAAACAGAGAAGCGATTCTAAGGCCACCAAAACGGATCCTCTCAACACCTTGGCTGCGCCTAGAAATTCTGTCCATAAAAGTTATGAACAGAATCGGTGACAAAGGGCAACCTTGGCGGAGTCCAACTCTCACTGGAAACGAGCCTGACTTACTGCCGGCAATGCGGACCAAGCTCTGACACCGGTCGTACAGGGACCTAACAGCCCATATCAATGGGCCTGGTACCCCATACTCCCGGAGTACCCCCCACAGAACCCCCCGAGGGACGCGGTCGAATGCCTTTTCCAAGTCCACAAAGCACATGTAAACTGGTTGGGCAAACTCCCACGCGCCCTCCAGGACCCTGCTGAGGGTGTAGAGCTGGTCCAGTGTTCCACGACCAGCACGAAAACCACATTGCTCCTCCTGAATCCGAGGTTCGACTATCCGACGGACCCTCCTCTCCAGAACCCCTGAATAGACCTTACCAGGGAGGCTTAAGAGTGTGATCCCCCTATAGTTGGAACACACCCTACGGTCCCCCTTTTTGAATAGGGGAACCACCACCCCAGTCTGCCAATCCAAGGGAACTGCCCCCGATGTCCACGCGATATTGCAGAGTCGCGTAAGCCAACACAACCCCACAACATCCAGAGCCCTAAGGAACTCAGGGCGAATCTCATCCACCCCCGGAGCCCTGCCACCGCGGAGCTTTTTAACCACCTCGGCGACCTCAGCACCAGAGATTGGAGAGCCCGACCCAAAGTCCCCAGGCTCCGCTTCCTCAGTGGAAGACGTGCCAGTAGGATTGAGGAGGTCTTCGAAGTATTCCGCCCACCGACTCACAACATCCCGAGTTGAGGTCAACAGCACGCCATCCCCACCATAAATGGTGTTGGTCGCGTACCGCTTTCCCCCCCTGAGACGCCGGATGGTGGACCAGAATCGCCTCGAAGCCGTACGGAAGTCATTCTCCATGGCCTCTCCGAACTCCTCCCACGCCCGAGTTTTTGCCTCAGCAACCACCCGAGCCGCATGCCGCTTGGACTGTCGGTACCTATCTGCTGCTTCCGGGGTCCCACAGGCCAAAAAGGCCCAATAGGACTCCTTCTTCAGCATGACAGCATCCCTCACCGCCGGTGTCCACCACCGGGTTCGAGGGTTGCCACCACGACAGGCACCAACAACCTTGCGGCCACAACTCTGATAAGCTGCCTCGACAATAGAGGCGCGGAACATGGCCCACTCTGACTCAATGTCCCCCACCTCCCTCGGAACGTGTTCAAAGCTCTCCCGGAGGTGGGAGTTAAAGCTCCGTCTTGAATTCATTATTACTGTATTATTATTATTATTAACCTTTAAAAAAACTATTTGATAATGCATTTGGCTATCCAGTAATTTGTTTAGTTTTTTTACACAATTTATATTTTAAAAGCAGCTTTTGTGAGAACATAGTTACGGTATAAAAATCAACCAATTTGCAACACACTAACATTACATTTTAGTTTTTGGAGAAAATATTTGTGCAGTTATACGTGATATTGTGTTTTATATGAGGAAATTGATAGCAGACAGTCTTTAGTAGAGCTTACATGTTATTTTACCACTACTGCATACTACAATATGATAGTAGTAGTTTTTCTTCAGAACACAACAAGGTATATCATTGAGGTTAAAGAGAATTTCAAGTTTTAAATCTTTTTTCTATATTGTAAGGAAAAAAAGGGAACTGATTAAGCCAAACAATAAAAAATATACCTGGAAAAAAACTTTATAACAGATAAAATACATAGTTCTTAGCTACTGACTGTTAACACTAACAGTTTAACACCCCATAACTTAAAAAAAGTGCTCTTGGGATGATCAATGGTTATTTCTCTTAGGAATAAAACACATTTTGATGTGTTTTACTTTGGAAAGACTAACTATTTAGCCTTATCTCCAAAGTTTGTAGCTTCCATCAAAGTTCCACAACATTAATATGAATAATGGGCTCCTGGAGCTCTGGCGGTGTCAGGCTTCCGTGGCAGTGAGTGGGTTTATTTCCCAGAGTGCAGTTTGTAAAGGAAATTGGTTTATACTTATGAGCCATTGATCCACAGAGAACAGTATGGTTTGTCATTCAAGCAGGTCTCCAGGACGGAGGATGGAGAGATAGGAGCGAGTCCAGGGAGAGATGATAGATCTATATCGGTTACATTCGCCATTGCTATCAGTTTAGTCTGGAAGGACATCTAGTTAGAGAGAAAATAAATGCTTCGCTCTGGCAAGGATGTACAAGGAACACCAAATGAGCTGATTTTGGCTACGCTTACCTTTTGTGAAGACACAAATGGATGGCTATGATAGTCACTTCCATTTTTCTCATAATGTCAAAAAGTCTGGTTCTGTTAAATTGGACGATTCGTTAAATGTTGTTCCATCCTATCTCTTTTTAATTCACAAGATAAGGATGTGATGGGTTGTGATGCAAGCTGCAGACAATTATTAAACCAGAGTCTTTATGTAACAAAACCCATCAGAGCTGAATGAAAAGGACCACCAAGCACACAAACGTGAAAAATCCAGGCTGGTAACAAGACAGTGTGAATGAGCTGATGATCCGATAAAGGGCAAAGTCTAACAAGGGCTAAATATACTAGGTGGAGTGATAGGTCAGTGGATGTGAGTGAGAAATGAGGATCACAAGCAGAAGTAATTAGAAACAAGACAAAGGTTACTAAGGATGTGTGACAGTAAACAAAATATTAACTCAGAAATATATACAACACCAAGACTATTAAGACTATTAAAGTTTGTTTTAAATGAAACGAGAACAAAAATTAACGAATCAAACGAGTGCATGACACAAGGCAAAGTCATATTTAAACTAACTTAACCAGTGTTGTGATGTTCTCATCGTGGAGTCCTTCTTTATGAACACTTGTTGGTGTTGGTGAACAACCTGAGCACGTTTTTGTGCATTCGCATAGAGGATTTTAGATTTTGAAAATAAACTAAGCAAGGAAGAATCTTACTGTGGGAACACATCTGCTATGCAACCTGTCAGCGGGGGGAATTTTGTGAGCCAAATTTCACTTCCTGCTACAGCATCAACAAGAGCTCATTTCACAATGCTGACATCCATCCATCCACCTATCCATCCATTTTACAGTATTCCACTTATCTAAAGTTGGGTCACGGGGATAACAATGTTCCTTGAACAATGCAGCTGGTCAGTTACTGACTCAGCTAAGTCGAAGATCCATTTCAATTGAAAAAAAAAAATACTGGTAAACAATAAAAAAACTGAAGTATCACTGTTAACAGTATGAGTCGATTTGCCGTACCAAATCATTAACCCATCAGAAATGCTGCTGACTCAGGTGGGTTATATATAAATGTTGTTAACATATGTTAACATACATAACATACGTTTAACATAAGCTAACATTTTAGTTACCTTTTATTTGATTTACACATTTTAAGTTTTTGTTCTATCACCTGCAGGGTTGTTTTTTATGTTGTGTGAATTTGTAAAATGAACATTTTTGAATAAACATATTCACACCACTAGTGAGTCTGCTTGTGTGTGTGTGTGTGTGTGTATACAGGAAGTCCCCGACTTACGAACGAGTTCAGGACCTAAGGACCGTTCGTATGTCGATTTTGCCGTAAGTCGGAGCCCACATGAGCTGCCACTGCCTGCACGTATATGTATGTTACTGTACAGTTACCAAGCACTTTGCCTATCCTAACACACCTAGTTTTTTTTTTTCGTTTTTTTTTCTCTCCTTTCAGCTTCTCCCTGCGTTAGGGGTCGCCACAGCGAACTGGTCGCACGAAGATTTGGCAGTTGATTTTACGCCGGATGCCCATCCTGACAAAACCACAGACCACCGAGCTACCACAGCCCTCTGTGAGGAGCAGAGAGCTGCTATCTAGGGTGCCAGGGGGAGCAGATGGTGTGGGTTAAGGGCCTTGCTCAAGGGCCCAGAGTGGGGCAGATGAGGGTGGGGACAGGTGTGACTGCTTCACTTATCCCACCCACATTTTTGATGTCGGTACCGGGGCTTGAACTGGCGACCTTCCAATCACAAGCTCACCGTTTAACCTCTGCGCCACCACTCCCACCTAACACACCTGGTGCATACAGTAACTAATTACATGTACAGTATCACATGTAAATAAATGAATAAATAAAAAATATAATTTCTTACTTTGAGCTGGTCAAAGCCTGCCTTCGTCATTTAGCATTAGCTCTTGCACGTCCGAGCTCCCCGGCTTCGTTCCGCTCCACACTCGCACACGCGGTCCAAACTGTTTACAAGGACTGTTAGCTTGTTAACTTCATACATTTGGAGCCAGAATTTTTTAAAATAACTTACTGAAAGACGCTTCTCTGCGATGTTCGTCCATCCAAAACAAGCTGCTCCGCGTTAGCCGATGTTAGACCCCGCCATAAGCAGCACTCGTTAGCTCCTGCATTAGCTGCGTGGTTAGCCCAGCCCATGAGCTGCTGTTGGGCGGCATCGAGCGATCCGCGGGTTCTGCTCCCGCAGCTCCGGCATTAGCTGCACTCGTTAGCTCCGGCATTAGCTGCGTGGTTAGCCCAGCCCATGAGCTGGTGTTGTTGTCCGGCGCGGCGTGGTGGAAGCAATCCGCGGCTGCTGCTGGCCTGAGACGTCCACAGAGTTCACAGAGTATTTCCAGCTAATTTATCCGTATGAGGCAACCCTGATCGGACACACGGTCCTCCAAAGCCAGCTGGCAGGAGCCGATAATGGCGGGCCTCATTTGACCGCACTTGGGGACCGTAAAATGGCGGACACAGATGCATTTCCGGAAACGTCCGGAAGTCGCGCAAATACGCTTAAAGTTGTAATAAAACATAATAATAATAATAATAATTATACTTTATTTATGAAGCCATTTAAAACAACCGCAGCTGCAACAAAGTGCTGTACACATGAAATTAAGAACATTTAAACACAAAATTTTTTTTTTTTATTTTATTTCATATTTTTTATTAAATATGATACGTTCGTATGTCTGAGTTACCGTAGGTCGAGGGCGCCGTAACTCGAGGACTCCCTGTAACATGCCATTCACGTTGCAACCCCCTCTGCTTGTCATAAAACATACACACACACACATATACAGGATACATGTATA
>JBBPBX010112098.1:0-10639 GCA_038048925.1 Garcialebias charrua
GGTCCCAGTTACATCCAACAACAAATGAAAGAGAAAAACAGTAATAACATCTAGAACTAACTAAGAAAAACATCAACTAGTAATACACTAAGCCTAATATAGTGGGAATAAACAGCAGCACGAACATGAGTTTGTATGAGCAGATGGTCACAGATGAACACAGATGAACACAGCAACAAGAAAACAGATCAGCATCAGCATGATGTGATATTTTGCAGTGTTTATTTTTTATTTTATTTTTATTTATTCATGAGTCTAACAGCCTCAGGGTAGAAGCTGTTCCTCAGTCTAGTGGTTCTACACTTGATGCTCCTCAACCTCCGTCCTGAGGGGAGTGGGGCAAAGAGTGAGTGTGCTGGATGAGTGAGGTCTTTCATGATGCAGGTGGCTCTTTTCCTGCATCTGGAGGTGTAAATGTCTGTGATTGTGGGGAGACTGACTCCAACAGACTTCTGTGCAGCCTTCACCACTCTCTGTAGAGCTTTCCTCTCTTCAACTGTGCAGCCTCCATGCCACACGTTGATGCTGGAGCACAGGATGCTCTCCACTGCACACCTGTAGAAGGAGGTGAGAACTGGGCTGCTCAGACCAGCTCGTCTCAGCCGTCTGAGGAAGTAGAGTCTCTGATGACCTTTCTTGATCAGGCTGGTGGTGTTGTTGCTCCAGCTGAGGTTATCATTCATGTGTACACCCAAGTATTTGTAGCTGGAGACCACTTCCACTGCAGATCCACCTATGTTCAGTGGGGTGTGGGTGTGTTTGTTCCTTCTGAAGTCCACAATCATCTCCTTTGTCTTCTTCACATTCATGTGAAGGTTATTCTCTTTGCACCAGCTCTCCAGGTGTTCCACCTCCTGTCTGTAGCTGGACTCATCATTGTTTGTGATGCATCCCACCACCGCTGTATCATCTGCAAACTTAACAATATGACAGCCTGGATGTGTGGCTGTACAATCATATGTGAGCAGAGTGAACAGAAGGGGGCTCAGCACACATCCCTGAGGAGAGCCAGTGCTGAGGGTTATGGTGGAGGAGGAGAAGTTGTGGATCTTCATATCTGCCCCTTATTTCACAGTTTGTTCAACCAATGATAACCTTCAAACCCCATCACAAAATGAATAACTCTACAGTACTTAATTTTTCTAACTGTAATACACAAACACACTAAGCTACATCATAAGTACAACATAAGTGTAATACACAAACACACTAAGCTACATCATATATAGTTTTTGAGCAAGTCCTTTTTGACCTTTTTCTTAAATGTATACATTGATTTTGCATTTTTAACATCACTCTCCAGAGCATTCCACAATCGAACTCCCTGAATTGAGGTAGACCGTCCCTTTAAGCTGGTTCTGAATTGTGGTTTGATGAATATCTCTGTCCCTTTGAGATTGTAATAACTTTGTCTTTTTATAAAATTTCTTTGGATATTTAAAGGTAATGTGTTATTATGAGCCCTATACATAACTGATAAAATACTATATTCTACCAATTCCTGGAATTTCAATAAATTTAGCTGAAGAAACAAGGTGTTTGATGGGTGACTGAAATGTTTTCTGGTGATTACTCTTACAGCTCTCTTTTGTCCTCCCAGGGAGGGGAAAGCCGTACGGCTTCGAGACGATTCTGGTCCACCATCCGGCGTCTCAGGGGGGGAAAGAGGTACGAGACCAACACCATTTATGGTGGAGGTGGCGTGCTGCTGACCTCAACTCGGGATGTTGTGAGTCGGTGGGCGGAATACTTCGAAGACCTCCTCAATCCTACTGGCACGTCTTCCACTGAGGAAGCAGAGCCTGGGGACTTTGGGTCGGGTTCTCCGATCTCTGGTGCTGAGGTCGCCGAGGTGGTTAAAAAGCTCCGCGGTGGCAAGGCTCCGGGGGTGGATGAGATTCGCCCGGAGTTCCTTAGGGCTCTGGATGTTGTAGGGTTGTGTTGGCTTACGCGACTCTGCAATATCGCGTGGACATCGGGGGCAGTTCCCTTGGATTGGCAGACTGGGGTGGTGGTTCCCCTATTCAAAAAGGGGGACCGTAGGGTGTGTTCCAACTATAGGGGGATCACACTCTTAAGCCTCCCTGGTAAGGTCTATTCAGGGGTTCTGGAGAGGAGGGTCCGTCGGATAGTCGAACCTCGGATTCAGGAGGAGCAGTGTGGTTTTCGTCCTGGTCGTGGAACACTGGACCAGCTCTACACCCTCAGCAGGGTCCTGGAGGGCGCGTGGGAGTTTGCCCAACCAGTTTACATGTGCTTTGTGGACTTGGAGAAGGCATTCGACCGCGTCCCTCGGGGGGTTCTGTGGGGGGTACTCCGGGAGTATGGGGTACCAGGCCCATTGATATGGGCTGTTAGGTCCCTGTACGACCGGTGTCAGAGCTTGGTCCGCATTGCCGGCAGTAAGTCAGGCTCGTTTCCAGTGAGAGTTGGACTCCGCCAAGGTTGCCCTTTGTCACCGATTCTGTTCATAACTTTTATGGACAGAATTTCTAGGCGCAGCCAAGGTGTTGAGAGGATCCGTTTTGGTGACCTTAGAATCGCTTCTCTGTTTTTTGCAGATGATGTGGTCCTACTGGCTTCATCAGTTCGTGATTTACAACTTTCACTGGAGCGGTTTGCAGCCGAGTGTGATGCGGCCGGGATGAGGATCAGTTCCTCCAAATCCGAGGCCATGGTCTTGAGCCGGAAAAGGGTAGCATGCCCTCTCCGGGTCGGGGAGGAGGTCCTGCCCCAAGTGGAGGAGTTTAAGTATCTCGGGATCTTGTTCACGAATGAGGGAAAACTGGAGCGTGAGATCGATAGGCGGATAGGTGCAGCGTCCGCAGTGAAGCGGGCGCTGTACCGGTCTGTCGTGGTGAAGAGAGAGCTGAGTCAAAAGGCAAAGCTCTCAATTTACCGATCGATCTACGTTCCCACCCTCATCTATGGTCATGAGCTTTGGGTTGTGACCGAAAGAACGAGATCTCGGATACAAGCGGCTGAAATGAGTTTTCTCCGCAGGGTGGCTGGACTCTCCCTTAGAGATAGGGTGAGAAGCTCAGTCATCCGGGAGGGACTCGGAGTAGAGCCGCTGCTTCTCCACATCGAGAGGAGCCAGTTGAGGTGGCTCGGGCATCTGGTTAGGATGCCTCCTGGACGCCTCCCTGGTGAGGTGTTCCGGGCATGTCCCACCGGGAGGAGACCCAGAGGAAGACCCAGGACGCGCTGGAGGGACTATGTTTCTCGGCTGGCCTGGGAACGCCTTGGGATTCCCCCGGAGGAGCTGCTCCAAGTGGCTGGGGAGAGGGAAGTCTGGGCCTCCCTACTTAGGCTGCTACCCCCGCGACCCGACCCCGGATAAGTGGAAGAAGATGGATGGATGGATGAAAAACAGGCTTTGTAATTGTTTTGCACGCTTTTCCCCAAACCTCAAAAAATAGATTAAATGTGGAACAATGATTGTGTTATATACAGAGCTTTATCAATTAAAAAATTCCTGACTTTATACAGTACTGCAATTGATCTAGCTATTTTTGTTTTAATGGAATTTACATGATGTTTCCATGTCAGTTGGTCATCAATGATGACACCCAGAAACTTCACTTCACTCACTTTACAGATCACAACATCTTCAATTTCAAATGGATCGTCAACAATTCTCTTTTTGTTACTGAATATCATGTAATTAGTTTTATCTAAATTCAAAGATAATTTGTTTAATTTAAACCAAGTTTGTATTTTTATAAATTCTGTTTTCATCATATCCAAAATCTGTTTTATGTCTTTACCCGAACAGAAAAATGTGGTGTCATCGGCAAAAAGAACACATTTAAGAAGTCCTGACACATTTACCAAGTCATTCACATATAAAATAAATAACTTTGGTCCAAGCACAGAGCCCTGAGGAACTCCACAAGTGATATCACGGAGGTCAGATCTAACATCATTTATTTGCACAAACTGTTTCCTATCTTTCAAATAGCTAGATACCCACTGTAATGCTGGTCCTCTAATACCATATTTATTTAGTTTTTCAAGGAGAATGGTGTGGTCAATGGTATCAAATGCTTTTTTTAGATCAACAAAAACACTAACACAGTACTGTTTATGATCGACAGCATTAGTTATTTGTTCCATTAAATCCATGAGAGCCATTGATGTAGAGTTTTTTCCTCTAAACCCATACTGACTGCTACTTAAAATATTTTGTTTATCAATAAATTGATCCAATCTGGTCACAAATAGTTTTTCTAGAATTTTTGAGAACTGTGGTAACAAGGATATTGGCCTATAATTATTGAATACACATTTATCACCATTTTTAAAAAGAGGAATTACCTTTGCTACTTTCATGTTATCTGGAAATATTCCTGTTGAAAAAGATAAATTGCATATATATGTAAACGGTTCAATAACATAACTTATTATTTCTTTTACGAACATCATATCCATGTCCACCCAGTCTTTTGATCTCTTGTCTGAGAGATTTTTTACCATTTTCATAATTTCCTCTTTGTTAGTTCCATTAAGAAAAATACTGTTGGTGCAACTTTTAATTGAATGACACACATTATTATCTACTTTTGGTATTTTAGCTGCAAGGCTTGATCCAATATTTACAAAATATTGATTAAATTCATTTACGATATCATTCTCATCATGTATTTCTTTGTCATCTTTCACAAAATATTTTGCAATGTTCGTTTTCGCTTTATGACTTTTTAGAACATCATTTATAACTCGCCATGTTGTTTTAGTGTCACCATTACTCTTGTTTAATAAATCACTATAGTATTCTTTCTTGCATTTTCTTATAATCATTACCAATTTATTTTTATATTTTTTATATTTTTCTTCAGCTTGTTGTGTTCTCCTTTTTAAGAAACATGAATACAAGTAAAAAAAAATTACAAGCATTTCTCAACCCTTCCCAGCTGGCATTCGACCGACTTTAAACGTTTAAATATGGTTGAAATAGCGTCAGTTTAAGAAAAAACATTCATTCAACATCAAAACAATGTTGAACACCAAACCATTGAAATGGTGTTGTTAACTCACTGTGGATTCACCTTTGAAATATAAACCAGTTTTGAGTTGTATGTATTATCAACATTATTTTTCACAAACGTGACTAAAAGATTTTGCTGGAATATGTTGGTTGAAAAATAACCTTGTTCCAACATCCAATCAATGTTGATTAATTAACCGTTGGAAAAGTGTTGACACATGAATACTGATTCAATGTTGAAACCTCAACTATGAATCTAATGTTTGAGTTCTTCATTCCTTTTTATTTTCTCCCGGCGTCTTTTCGGAACTTTTTTTTCTTCTTTTTTTTTTGTATGGTGAACGGTGTGCGCACTAGATGGCGGTAATACACTGGAAGGTTGTAAACTGCCGTAAAACCTCACAGAAGAAGAAGAAGAAGAACAGAACGTTGTGCGCATGCGTGGAGTGGATTGTCTTGGTCACAGAGGCTGCGCGGGCCGTATTTAGCTGCAACAACGGTAAGTAAAGTTTTGTAAATCTATCACATTAGTTAATAAACCCTTGACAAACTTTGAACGATTATTTTGGGGGCATACAGTCAACAGCAGAATTTACCAACGGCTTACTAGCTGTGCCGATATTTTCGAGCTGTATATTTCGAGCTTCGAGATTTTTTTCGAGCTAGCTAGCTAGCTAGCTAGCTTGGACCGCATGCTACCGTCTACCGTCCGAGCTAGCTACACTGGCTCCGCACGGCGGCTGTGTGTAAACAGTCTCATTGATATATTGGGTGCGTATTTGCTGCGGAGGTCGGACCGGAGCGGAACGCATGTAGTGTAGGGGCTAGCAGTCCAGTATTAGCGCGGGCTAGCTAGCTGGCTATCCCGCGCTAACACTGGGCTGTTGTACTTGTGATGGTCTGCTGAATGAGGTGGTTGGGAAAAAAAGAGCTGGAGTTTAATGTTTTTGTGGTCTGCTCTGTTAGGCCACTAAGCCTAAAATGTCTCAGAAATATGTTTAACATTAAATGATAAAACTTATCCCCCATACTGCCCATCGATCAATGACTTTTTTTAATCATGTGCTTTAAAAAAACAAACAAAAAAAACATTGTTCCCCCTCTTATATCTGTCAGCATTGGCTGTGGTCACACAAAGATGTGAGGACAGATGTGAGGACAAGACAGGCCACTTTTTTCCTTAAAGTCATAAAGAACGTTTCATCCTCCATCTTTAAAAAAATAATAATTTCCACCTTTCTCTTCATTAAACGTTACACGTTTGTGTTTACAGTCAGTCCATCCTGGTTATGGCTTCCTGTCAGAAAACACAGAGTTTGCAGAAGCTTGTAAACGGGAAGGATTCATCTTCATCGGACCGCCTTCTTCAGCCATCCGAGACATGGGCATCAAGAGGTGACCCGCCTTCCTGAAACACATATTTTTGAGTTTTTCTGATGAGGACTGAGCGTCTTTGCAACTGTAGACATTTTTTTCCAAAAGTTATAATGCAAGTTTTTTTTTTCTTGTCTCAGCACATCCAAACACATCATGTCAGCTGCTGGGGTGCCAATCACAGGTGGTTACCATGGAGAGGACCAAACCAACGAGAGGCTGCAGGCAGAGGCTGCAAAGATTGGTTATCCTGTGATGATCAAGGCAGTCCGTGGAGGAGGAGGGAAGGTGAAAGGACGCAGAGAAGAACTGAAATAACTTTGATAGCATAACTTCCACGAGCTTGATTTGAACCTTGCGTGTTTTAGGGAATGCGTATCGCCCGGTCAGACTCGGACTTCATCGAACAGCTGGAGTCAGCGAGACGTGAAGCCAGGAAGTCCTTCAATGATGACGTCATGCTTATTGAGAAGTTCGTAGAGGATCCCAGGTACGCTCAGAGGACTGTTTGATTTGGTCTTTGAAGAACTAGCAAGTTTTCAAATGTCTCGCTGTGTGTTGTTGGCAGACATGTAGAGGTTCAAGTGTTTGGAGACATGCACGGTAACGCCGTCTATCTGAGAGGGACTGCAGCGTCCAGCAGAGACATCAGAAGATCATAGAGGAAGCTCCAGGGGTGAGTGGAGTTCACAGCTGTTTACATTTAAAACAGATGTCCGTTTGACACGGTTTAATCAAAACAGGGTTTATACTGTATTCAGCATCTTTGTCACATGAGACATTTTAAATTCAAAGATCCGGACTTGAAGTTGAGGTACTTTTTGTGAAGTAATCCTTCCATCGGTGTGTAATTGTGACATTATTTTCTTCTTAATACAGTATTTGTTTTTAGTCCCGTGAATTATTTGAGTAAAAACATGATTTATTTATTTATTTTAATTTATTCATTTTAAATTAAAACGCAAAACAATTTCACATATTGTATGAAAACAAAACATAAAATGAAAGGTAGCAGAAAGAAGAAGAATCTTATTATACCTGCCCCTTTTTTAAAACAATCAATTGAAAAATCAATTCAAACAATAATCATCTATACAGCTATACAGCTCTAAAGCCTCTTGAATCAATGTTCAAAAGTGCAATAAAGATTCATGATAGGAAATCCAGACAATATCACCACTGTCATATTCTTTTCAAATATGATCTTTTAAACTTTGACAATTTAATATTTCATGCAAATATTTGTCTACTTTTTAAAATCATCCATGGTATGGCTGCTCCTCCTCTAAGAAGGTTTGTATTACTTCCACCTCTTCTTTACAGCATTAATGCATTCGTTGTACTGCTAGTGTGTAGTCAGTTTTAATGGAAATCTTCTTATTACACTTCACTTTCGTTGTCACTGACACCAACACTACCGTCGAACTAAAAATACAACATAAACTTAAGTGAGACGGTGTCATGAATACAATCTTGACATAAAAATGATATAACATATAAATACCTCGCTGGCTGACCCTTCCTTTTGAGGTAGAAATGAGAGTAATAAAGAACTTCTTAAACTTAAATTACTTTTGTACAGCTACTTGCTAATATCATGTCTTCATAGCAGTACGGTACAACTTCTTTCTTTGGTTGCCTAGCAACATGCTGGAAAGCACTTCCTACTTTTGCCTTTCAAAATAAGAGTCATAACAAAAGAATGTGCATAATACAAAATAAGACATGTAAACTAAAACTATGGCAGTAAAACTCCCACCAAATCACTAACCTATTGTGATTTCACTTCAAACATATAACATTACAATAAAATATATTTACATTTTAGCATTTACTCTGCTTCTAGAACAACACAGTTTTATGAACTGGTCTATCAAGATACACTGGCTTGACAGTCCTTTTTCCATCCTTATCCAAGGTTGAGTCACTCATCAACAGCTTCACCTTTCTGATCCTTCCATCTGTGCTTAGATATACCTCTGTTACTCTTGCTAGTTTCCACTTGTTCCTTGGAGAATTGTCCTCTTGAAGAATAACAACGTCCTTTACCTTTGCATTCCCTTTGTTGCTTTGCTAGATTTGTCTCTTTGACAAATTTTGAAGATCTAGAAGCCAGGATTTCCACTCTCTGTAGAGCTGATCCGAAAGAGGCTTGTCCCATCCGACATTCTCCTGATATAACTGTTGCAGGATTTGTTTTCCTTTTAGGATGAAGGGTGCCACAAATCCCAGTGGATCATACACTGACGCCACTGTCCACAGGATTCCTCTTCTCGTCATTGGATGTTCTTTGACTGTTATTCTGAACTGAAACTCATCAGAAGAAATACACCACTGAACACCAAGTGCTCTTTCCATCAGTGGCTCTCCAAGTGCTAGATCCAGATCTTTAATACTGTCAGCACACTCCTCTCTGGGCAGCGACTTTAACACATTGTCACTGTTTGATACGAACTTGTGTAATCTTAGTTTTCCTGTGTTACACAGCTCTCTTGCTTCCTTGACTAGTTTTATTGCTTCTGTGTCTGATGTAACACTTACAAGTCCATCATCTACATAAAAGTTTCTTTGAATAAACTTCACTGTGGTTGGAGAGAACTTTCCCTCACCTTGTGCAGCTAGATGCTTTAAACCAAAATTGGCGCAACCAGGTGAAGACGCTGCACCAAACAGGTGAACCTTCATGCGAAAGACTGAGGGGGGAACACTTAGATCCCCATGCTCCCACCATAGAAAGCGTAAATAATCCTGGTCTTGAGGTGTTACATGGAACTGGTGAAACATGCGCTCCACGTCACACATTACAGCCACTGAGCCCTTCCTGAACCTACAGAGTACTCCCACCAAAGCGTTTGTTAGGTCAGGCCCTGTAAGCAGGTGTTCATTTAGCGAAGTGTCTTGATATTGTGCAGAGCAGTCAAAGACTACACGGATCTTGCCGGGCTTTTGAGGGTGATATACCCCATGGTGGGGAATATACCAGGCAGGGGTATTACAAAGTTCCTTCTCTGTTACTTTCTCTGCGTCATCGCGTGCAACAATGTCCTCCATGAACTTTGCATAGTCTGAGTAGTACTTTTGATCCCTTATGAATCTGCGTTTGAGACTGCTTAAGCGTTGCATAGCACTTGACATGTTATTGGGAAGATTTGGTCTGTCACCTTTGAAAGGCAGGGGCATTTCATAATGTCCATCTTGCTTTTGTGTAATTCCTTCTTGTAACTTTCTTATGAAGCAGACATCTTCTTGTGAAATGCTCGTCTCTTCCACTGCTCTCTCTATAAAATCTGATTCAAGTGCTTTGATTACATCTGGACCTGTTACTTCTTTTATTTGTGTCTTGCAGATATAATGAACTTTATTCTTTAGCTTTGTGGTTGGCTCAGTCTCTGGTATTACTTGCTTTACAGTGATGCGATGACTTACTCCAATTACATCGCTGCCTGCGTCACTTGAGTCACAGTAACTTATGATGCTCCAGCCCAAATCTGTTTTCTGGGCATAAGGCTGGCTTCCTTCACCACATATGACTTCTCTGGGCATTAAGGCTTGTGTGCAGTTGTAGCCTAGTAGGAGTCCTATCTCACAGTCCAATGGTGGAGCAATGTGTCCAGTGAGATGCTCCAAATGTGGCCATGACCTTGCCGTGTCTGGAGTAGGAATATGGCTACGATTGGCAGGTATAAAATCACGTGTGTAGGCAACTGGCACAGTGAGTTTCTTTTCGGAAAACAATCCTCTTATTTGCAAAGCTTCAAGTTTTGTACATGGTACAGTTGTTTTCTTGGATGACATTGTAGACAATTTGAGCTTAACTTGGGTTTTGGCTGTGTCCAGATTGTTCGCTACTTCATCAAGAATGAAGGACGAATCACTCTGTGTGTCCAGTAGAGCGTAGGTAAGTATTTCTTTGCTTGGCTCATTTTGTGTGGATACATAGACAGGTACTATTGCAGATGTCTGTGTGTTTCTACTTTCATGAGTCACTCTGTTAGACGTACTTTCGTTAACCGTGTCTAGTGACTGTGTTACCTGTTGCTGAGTTTCCTTCCGTTCAGCTACTTCTTGTTCTTTAGGTTGTTCTTTCTTTGTCTCGTGTTTTTGTCTTTCTTCATGCAGACATGTGGGATGTTGTCTTGAGCACGTGTTGCATGTCATCCGATTGGTACAGTTCTTGGAGAAGTGACCACTATTTAGACAGCCAAAACATAGTTTTTCACCTTGAATGAACTTGACTCTCTCAGTAACTGGTTTCTCAGTGAACTTACAACATTT
>JBBPBX010112099.1:0-10639 GCA_038048925.1 Garcialebias charrua
AAGCTTCGTTTACGTGTTCTCCAGGAGATGAGTTGGCCTGTCCAATGCCAGCGGGGAGGCCAAATTCAGATTGCGCGGGGGCGCAATTCCCATAGTCATATGTTGCACTGAGTGAACCTGACTGATAAGGGAACCAAACAGCCAGATTTGTAGACATTCCGCCCGATCCGTGCTCGATTTAGCTTTCTCCAAGATTGAATCCTTCATGCCGGCGAGCTCCAGGAGCCACAAGTGGCCTACGATTCTCAGAAATCGCATCCAGCTTGCAGTTGAGCTCATTAAGCATGAGTGTGAGAGCTTGAGGCACAAATTAATCCTTCACATAAGGCTGGCAGCTTTACCACGGCCAAAACTGCTGCCGATGTCTTCCTAACGTGTTGATTTGCTAGGTGTCCACGGATTCCAAAAAGCAGAAACCCTGTTATCATGAATCCAATACAGTAATGTACACATCTTCTACATCCTCCACGGACAGAACAGATAGGCTCATCATCTTCCACTCCACCCAGGAATCAATGAAATGACTGCGTGGGTCTGTTCAGGGCATGAGGGCTCTCCAGCACCCTGTCGTCTGGTGGATTTAAAAAAAAAAAAATCAATTGCGTTGATGGGCCAGCCGACCAAATCCATAATAATTTTCGATTCGGAAGATGTGTAAAAGAGAGGCTCTGAGGTTGACAGGACAAGAGAGCAAAAAATCATGAGGGAGGGAGGGACCATCTTTGTCAAGAGCGAAAGAGAGAATGTTCAGGAGTCTGCAACCTGCAGCTCTTTAGTCCCTCCCAAAACTAGCATGAGTTTTAATTTTATTGGTTTCTATACTCACAACAGAAAAAAAACAACTTCGTTTTAATGGTTTTATTTAAATTTATTGTTCAGTGTCAATTTTCCGCAAATATGTGGATGGATAGAAAGATTAGAGGTTTAGCTACTTCATTTATCCAAACTTCCAGCCTCACAAGTGGGACCTTTTCCTTAAATCCACCAGAAATTCTTTGAACATGTTGCTTAGAAGAAACAACGTGAGCCAATTTCATGACAATAAGGATTAGAAAAACAAAACATAATTTAAGTTTTAAATAATCTGTATAATTTACTAAAAATCCACGAGTTGATGTGTCTTGACATGGGTGACGCAGCTCCACTAGCCAATCAATGGCTGCTACCTGCTTATGTTAAAATGGCACCTCGGAGCAGTTGGAACCACGAACAAGATGGTTCCATAAACCGGGCTGAGTGGGGGTGGGTACCGGCAGTGGTGTGGAATCGATGAGTGTAGAGACACTGGAAAAGCACCATTAGTCTAATTTACATATATTGAGCTAAAGTTTGGTGTGGTAGTTGATGGTCATCCTCCACACATACTCCAAGAACTAATATATCTTGAAAAATCTCACTATAGCACATGAGATTGTGCATAATGTAATTTACAAAATGTATCCAAAATGGCAATGATGATGAGCATCGAACATAGATGACCTTAGCCTAAAAGAGCCTTGAAAGGCGACGGGTGATACGCGTACCTTCAAGGAACACCAGGATGCTAATTTAAAAAAACAATTCTCCATTCAGACAAAAAACATTCTGACAAACAAAAAAAAGTCTGAAATGTCCACCTCCTGCTACTAAGTGCTCACATTAACAACAAAATTTTAAAAAGGACATTCTGAGCATGGATAAAGAGGCTTTTGAAACCTATTTCTTCTTTGACGTTGACCGTTTTCTCAAAATAAATAAAATTTAACACTCGATCAAAGCTTGATGGCAACAGGATCAGGATCAACCAAACCAGATGTAGAAAACTCTGAAATGTGGCTCAACTGTTGTTGCGTTTACTGGTGAGTGCATAATGGACAAAGTTCAAGTGCGTAGAAAGATACAAGAAAATGTTTTACTTCAGTCATGTTGTTTTTGCACCGCCACATTAACAAGAGTATCACATGCGGCACATTATACACCTGTTGACAAACTATTATACAGTAATCTCCTGCAATGGCCTGGACAATTAAACACTGTGTATAACTTTTGACCTTGATTTGTGACCTTGATCTCAGAGCTGGGGAGATGAAGAGATTAAGTGATATGCAGTGTAGCGGTGGTACAAAAGTGTACTGTATCATGTTTTATTCAACTAGGTTGAGCGGACTAAAGTCATGGGAGGGACAAGCGCACGTTTTTACAGACATACGGAGGATTATACCATAATATGTATGTCTTCAAAAGGTGTATAAAAAGAATTAGTAAAAATCCCACCCATATTAATGTTTGCATGTGGATAAGAGCTTCAAATGAGCCGAAAAAGTTGGTTTGACAAAATATTTATGTTGGTGTGAAAAGAATCTGGTTTGGTTCTGCTTGTGGCCCATTTCAGAGCTTCAACTTTAGATTCACATGTTCAAAACGATACATTTAAATCATGTTTTAAGTCACACTTGATTCATTAATAAAAGTGACAAATTTAAATGGTTTATTTCTTATTTTGTTTGAGGGCAGTGAGGTCTACGTCAGCTCTAAGTTGAGCTAATTTTGTTCTGGAATAGCTTCTTTCAATATTCTCGAGTGTCCACATGTTTGTTTTGGTGTCTCTGCTTGGTGTCTCTGCTCCTCCTGTGGTTCATGTGAATCTGGCATTAAAATCAAACGTACAAAGAAGCGACGTGCAGCACCACAGGCGGTGTAACACGGTGTGTTGGGCATCTGTTGTTATTTCAGTCCCCGGCAGATTGAACTGATGAATGTGGAGCTGCCATATGGTCCCTGCTGTGTGTGAGAACACACTCAGCAGACGTACCTGAGTGTGCTTCTTGTCGGCCTCTGAGGTCTGCAGCGACCGCTCTAAATCCTTCACCCTGTCGGCGAGCGCTCTCTTCTCCCTGTCGCCCCTTCTCACCGCCTCCTCCTGCTGCTGCAGCAGAATCTGGGTGGTGGTCAGCCGCTCATCCAGTCCGCGCTTCCCTGCACAGCACAGTAACGACCATTACCACGAGTTTCAGTTTCCAAGTTCAAATCTTTCTATAAAGCCACGTGTCTGGATTCAGACCTTCTTGGATCTCCTGCAAGGTGTTCTGCAGCTGAGTGAGGCGGCTCTGAGCAGAGTCTCGCTCCCCTTTCAGTTCCTCCAGCTCCCTCTGCACGACCCCCAGCTGGCAACGAGCATCGTCCTGCAAAAATCAGCAAAAAAGTTAAAACTCAGTTTAATGTCAATGTTAATTTTACTTTTATACAGCCCATTTAAAAATAACAATGTTGACCAAAGTGATCAAACAATCGACAACCATAACAGCAAAAGACAGCAAAACTACCGTACGGTATTTTCTAAATTCAGCAGATTTGACCAGTACGTGCATTTATTAAGGAAAATTTCAGCTCAGACACATCTTTGCTATAATTTTCAGCAAACAAATATTTGTTTTTAAGTGTTAATCTTGTTAAAGTCCTTCCGTGCACGCTCCTGTGGCCATTTGGCAGCCAATCCATTTTTGGAAAAACACCGGCCCACATTTCCGGGTTGTCAGCGGAGACATGTAACATACGCGACGCGTCAGCGGTGACGCATAATAGATGCGACGTATACGGCGGTGCAACATGTTTATGGATTTTTCCATTTTATTGGAAATACTGTACTAATTGGACTGATGCGACATGTACGGCGGAAAATACGGTACTGGTGAAATGAAAAGTAAATGGAAGAAATTATATTGAAAAACATAACAAAATCAGCTACATTATAAAGCTATATAAAATACTAAAACAGGAATATCTCTGCACTGGTGCTTAGCAGATGTTTAAAGGCTTTTAGAAAGGTCAAGGTTGAGAGCTATTTGAATCAAGTGTTAATTGTGTAGGTGAAACTACAGGTAGTCCCCGTCTTACGAGCGAGTTCTGTTCCTGCGAGGTGCTCGTAAGACAAAATCTCGTATGTCGGAACACGAAACATGTGTCGCTCGTAAGTCCGGATTTTCGGTCGTAAGTCGGAAAATTTGTATTTGCTGTATAATACAATCATAGTACCACATTTAATTTATTGTGTTGAAATCTGGGGTACAGCGTGCAAAACTACAATGAAAACTATTTTAGTTTTACAGAAAAAAGCATTAAGAATTATAACAAGAACGCATTATTATCATCCATCTGGTGTATTATTTCATAAATGGAAGCTGCTAGGATTTTATGATTTGGTAGAATACAATATTTTTTTACTAATGTATAAAGCACAAAATAACACTCTACCTTCAAATGTTCAAAAGATTTTTGTAAAAAGGAAAAGTTGTTATAATTTAAAGGGAACATACATTTTTGTTAAACCACAATATATAACTAGTTTAAGGGGTCGTTTTACTTTAATACATGGAATTGGTATATGGAATAGCTTGGAAGATGATGTTCAAGTTGCTCAGTCAATGTCTGTATTTAAGAAAATGATTAAGAACAGATTGTTGATATATTTACAATCTCTATCAATTGGTATATTATTATGAGTTATAAATATGGTTCATGGATAATTTTTGCTTGAATTGATTGTTTAAATTAAAAATTTTTTTTTAAAGGGGCAGATATTATAAGATGGTTTTCTTCTTCTGTTTCCTTTCATTTTAAATTTGTTATTTTATTTCTCCATATCGTTCTGTAAAAATTTTTTCTTTTGCGTTTTAAATTTGAAATGAATAAATAAACTAAACTAAACTTTGTGGGCTGCAGGGCTGTTACCCGGTCTCTCTGAGCGTCCCGCAGCTCCTGGAGGAAGTCTCTGAGGCCGCTTCGCAGCGTGTCCGAGTCCAGCTCTGGGTGAGGAAGGGGGAGCGGCGTGCCGCCTCTTTCAGGAGACGCAGCTCCGGAGCACAAGGTGTTGTCAGGGGTGCTTCCTCGAAACTCTGTTCAAAGTAGATATAAGGTTACATAACCATGAGCAGAGACGTTTATTATTGTGTGTTGTTGAAACTCTGTTTACAGGAAATTCACATTGTGTCATTGTTTATGCAAAATCAAGGCATCAGCTGTTGCTTTAATAACTAAACAAGCTTAAAAGAAACATTAATAAAATTTATGAGGAGACGTAAAGCTAAATGTGTCACTTTCACCTTTAGGGAGTGTCAGTGAGGACCGAAGTGGAGAGATGCTGTGGTGGCATGACACACCGCCCGGTGACGTGGAGCTTCCTCCAGGGCTCCGCCCCCTGGGTCCTCTGCCGCTCGCACCGATGCCCAGCGTCCTCGTCAGCGCAGACTGGAGGCCGGCGAGGCGAAACTCCAGATCCCTTCTGGCGGCCTCGGCTCGGGTCAGCTCCGCCTCGGTGGCGGCCAGTCGACCCTGCGCCTCGCTCAGCTGCAGGCTGGACTGAGCGGCGTCGTCCTGGGCTGACTGAGCGCGCAGCGACAGGTTCCTGGCTTCGTCCTGGAGCTTCTTCTCACAGCCGCGCACGTCCTGCAGCTGAGCGGTCAGCTCCCTCTCACAGCTGCGCCAGGCCGACTCAGACTCCATCAAACGCTTCTGGGTCATAGAAAGCTGTGAAGGAAGGAGAACCTGTGACACTCTACAGACTAAAAGTGCAACAAGTTAAAAATACAAGTTGCTCTGCCTCGTTCTAACTAGGGCTTTAATAGACTACTCGAGTAATCGACACATCGATTCCTAGGACATCTATCGAGTTTTTTAATTTCACGTCGAGTATTCACAGTCACAGTTACAGAACAGAAAATGAATCAACTTCCTGTTTGGAGCGCGTTGTGAACCAGTGTTACACCATATTCTGTGACCACCGTAGATTGTGACCATAGGGGGTGGTGTTGCATGCACTGATGCAGTTCACAGAGTATGGTGTAACACCAGGTCCAATCAACCGAACCAGAACCAGCTTCCTCTGACCTTGTTTCACAAACAAAAAGCAAATAATATTAATCTCTAAACCTATAAAAAAAAACTATAAACATACTCATCTCTAAAACTAAACCTAATACGCAGCACTACCCGCAGTGGTGCGGGGTGGTCGACTGCCCCACTGTTATTAGTTTCGTTTTTGACGTGCTGCACGCAGTGTTGGGCACCAGACCGCCAGGGAGTGCTAAAGCGCTAATCCGCTAATAGCGGACCTAAACAATTTGTTAGCTTTACAGCGGATTGACTAACTTTTATAATTCAAAAGCAGATTTGCGCTATTTTTATTTAAAATGCAGTACCGCTAATAACTAATTATCTATCAGTAAAAACGAAAAAAACGTATTTACGGGCTCTTAAATCAACCGGACGACTGCTCACGGACCACATCCGGTCAGCGCCGGATGTGGTCCGTGAAAAAAAGCGGTCCCCGCCCTAAGGGGGACTAGAGAGAGCGTGTATAGCAGTTAGCAGCCAGTGTGTTACTCTGCAGCCTTATTGCTTGTTTTCGAAGAGTCAGAAGAAGAGTTTTTAACATGGAGGGTGAACTTATGATGTTTCTCAGCGGCCTACGCGACGCGTCAGCGCCTCATTTGCCCTGCTCAAAATGGCGACCGGCCACAGAAGCGAAGGACTTTACAAGAAAACACGGTAAAAACAATTATTTCTTTGCTGAGAAAAAATATATTTCTTAGCTGACTTTATAGCACAAGGTTTTTCTGAGCTTAACCGTTTCACGAAATGGTCAAATCTGCTGGATTAAAAAAATTAGTTCGCCATTTGCACGTTAGCGCTTTAGCATTAGCTTCCGCTAGCTTTGCTAAGACATAAGCGCTTTTGAAATTGCAGACCTAAATAAATTAATAAGCGCTTTAGAAATAGCTGAACTAATTTTTGGATTAGCACTGCCCAGCACTGGCTGCACGTTTATTTCACTTTTGCAGCTTAATAATAGCCTGGTTAAAACCAGACCCTTGTCCTTCACTTCGCTTTGTACTAGGGTCTGGGATTTGTCCCATAGACAACGATTTCTCCGGTCGATTTTTGACCGGACCAATCAGAGAACAGAAGGCGGAGTTTTGAACGACGTCGACTGACGTCGTCAGTTAAAATGGCTGCCGCCACGAAGGAATTTTCATGAAAACAAGGTAAAAAACTATTATTTCTTTGCTGAGAAAAAATATATTTCTTAGCTGACGTTATATCAGAAGTGTTCCTGAGCTTAACAGTTCCTAAATCAATTCACGAAATGGTCAAATCTGCTGGATTTAAATAGTTTCGGTTTGACATTTTCCAAACAGCCTCGGGTGCGCTACGAAAATAAATGATAAAAAATCGAATTTTATCTCAAATGTTTCATCTAGGCCAACAGTCAGTAAATTAGAGCCATATAATTACACACTGGTAGCAGAAAAAATATCCACCGAGTGGTTTCTGAGCTATTTATCTGAATAGCCTGGACCTCGCCAGGCTAAACTAACAAAACTCCGCCTTCTGTTCTCTGATTGGTCCGGTCAAAAATCTACCGGAGAAATCGTTGTCTATGGGAGAAGTCCCAGACCCTGGTTCACCAACTACCTAACTGACAGAACGCAGTCTGTTCATGTAGCCGGATCCTCCTCTACATTCTTAGATGTTGTGAAAGGGGTGCCACAGGGTTCTGTCTTGGGTCCCATTCTTTTCTCTCTATACATCAACGATCTTTGCAGTGATCTGTCAAATGCTTCCCACCATTATTACGCAGATGACACCATCATCTATTGCTGTTCTTCCTCCCTCAGCCAAGCTTTCACCTCTCTTCAGGATGCTTTTAATATTATTCAGTCACGGCTGCAAAAACTTAGACTGGTCCTAAATGCCGACAAAAGCAAGTTCATGGTTCTTGCCAACAGAAAGCTGCAACCAGAGAACCCACCTCAAATTGGAACCCAAGAGGGAAAACAAATAGAAATGGTCTCCACCTACAAATATCTAGGTTTCAACATTGACACTGAACTGTCTTTTAAAACCCACATCTCCAAAATGGCCACTAAACTCAAACTGAAGCTAGGTTTCTTCTTCAGAAACAAATCCTGCTTCTCATGCAAAGCCAGGAGAACATTAGTAGCTGCAACATTCATGCCAATACTAGATTATGGTGACGTGCTGTACATGAGTGCTGCATCAAAATACCTACAGTCCTTAGACTCCATTTACCACGGTGCCCTTCGGTTCATTACTGACTCCAGTTATCGCACTCATCACTGTGAGCTTTACGTAAAATCTGGCTGGTCATCTCTCAGCACTCGCAGATACACTCACTGGATATCCTTCATCTACAAGACCCTCCTAAACCTGGTCCCGTCATACCTCACCTCCTTAATACAAACATCACACAGTCATTACTCCCTGCGCTCTAACGATCTGGTCCTCCTGTCAGTTCCTCCTGTCAGAACTGAACTAGGAAAAAGAGCATTCAGCTTCGCCGTCCCCTCAGCCTGGAACAACTTACAGAAAGATCTGAAACTATCAACATTCATCTCTCCTGGATCCTTTATGTCAACCGTAGTAGAAAATGTCATCAAGAAACTTGACCATTGCAGATGTTTCTAACCACTACTTATCCAATATACATGTCATTGTTGGTTTTTTTTGTCTGCTTGTTTTGTATATAATGTATATAGAAATCTGTCATATCCTGTTGGTTTTGAACTGTCAACATCTGTTTACTGTGATTGTAGTTTTCTTTATTTTCTTTTTGATAAGTGCAAATGCCTATTGCCAATGTGACGTGTGCTGCTGACCACTTGACCAGGTCACCCTTGTAAAAGAGATCTCGATCTCAATGGGCTCTACCTGGTTAAATAAAGGTGATTGATTGATTGATTGATTGATTGATTTCTGCATCTCAACAAAGTGTTTTTCCCTGCGTGTTTAGTTTAGATTTAACAAGCCAGCATCCCTCATCAATCATGTTTTTTTCTTCTTCCAACTTTCTCAGAAAAACTCCTCTTATTTTCATCAAAGCCAACTGAGTGATAGTGAAATACTGCTTATGACCCAGTGTAATCTTAGAGGCCAAAGTGGTCCTCCCACTCCTGCTGCTGCAGAAACTCTGTCTTCCTGCTTCTCTGACGATCTTACCAGACCTACATCTGCTGCAGCCATTGGTAGAAATAAAGCCTTTTAGGTTAAGGCCATGGGAGCTGAAGTATAATTTCGGGCCAGCCTTTCTGCAGCTTTGAGAAACTGCACTATGTCTGAATAATTTTGGAGCGCTGCTGGCAAGGTGCAGGATTTGGGTTTCACCTGAAGACAATGGCACCTCTGTGGAGAGCAGGTTATCTGGTGGCACAGATGCTTTCGTAGGGAAGCGGATTATTACCATGAAGCACATCCACTCATAGCCAGACATATGAGTGTCACCAACAAAGAAACCCATAGTGAAACAGGTGTTGTTGTTCTTCTAAGCTTTTAACTCATCGTACAATCAATCTATTGTCCATCCTGCTGTGATCTGGTATATGTGTCTGGTTCTGCCTCAGTAGTTTGGATACCTCCAGCATGGAATAAGTGAGTGAATCAGTGGTTACTGATTGAATGGGTTTGCACCCTTTGTTTTTTTACATGGCAACAACGTCATCCACATCAATTGGTCTTTCCATGATCATCTGGTTGTATGCAGTGGAAAGAGACCCAGGTATTAAGGCTGGAAAAAGGCCCAGCTGCTATCTTCCATCTCATCGGATGCAGCCTCGTGTTTAAAGGGGAAAAATCCACAGCTCTAATTGTATTAGTAATTTGTTTTAGAACGTCTTACTTTCTAATGAGTAGGTATATTTTTCTATCTGGTTTAATTTATTTAGCATTTTTTAAATAATCACAAATTAGGATGAAATGGTTGCATTTTGTGTCCCTCGGTTATTTTTCTTAATTCATATGTTTAGGATCTAATCTTGATAAATCTGCCAAACTGATTTCTTTTTATTGACCACTTGCTGCTAGTTCAGCTTAGAAGGATAATCTGGTCATTTATGAAGTGATATTCTGTTAAACAGTACAGTACTCAAACATCAATCATTTGAGAATGGAAAAAGAGGGAAATGTCTGCAGTTCATGCGGATATATTTCTTAAAAAATATGGATTCATGGTATGGTTTAATCTAGTAGTTTGTGTCCTTGCAATTTTTTTTTTTTTGAAGAAATGTGACCATATACAAATGTCTATACAAACTTATCAAAGTGTATGAAGTACTTTCAGAAGGGGTGCCACATACTACAGGTATATGCTCTTGAAGACTTTCTAGCCCTCTTGATAGACACTTTTGCCCCACTCCCCTCAGCCGAAGGTTGAGGAGCATTAAGTGTAGAACCACTAGACTGAGGAACAGCTTCTACCCTGAAGCTGTTGGACTAATAAATCCCTAACCAGGATAATCAGTGTAAAAATTAAATTAAATTAAAAAAATCACTGTAAAGCAATTGGTGATTGGTGGTAATTCGACCTGTGCTGCTGATCATCCATGCTGCTGATCATCCATGCTGCTGATTATCCATTATGTTGTATTCATTTGTACCCATCCTCTCATCACGGACTCATTTTTGGGCTGCTGTTGATACACCATATAGTTTTTGCATTACTAGTGTTTAGCGTATATCATAGATATTTTGGCGTACCATTTGGCATTTGTTTAACGTATATCTTAGATCCGTTTCTTTTTACACTTTATATTTTTGCTATTGTTGGGTGTAACTGGGACCCTGTACATAGTTTCGTTCCACCTCATGT
>JBBPBX010112100.1:0-10639 GCA_038048925.1 Garcialebias charrua
GAATCCTCTTCATCGGACCACCTTCTTCAGCCATCCGAGACATGGGCATCAAGAGGTGACCCACCTTCCTGAAACACATATTTTTGAGTTTTTCTGATGAGGACTGAGCGTCTTTGCAACTGTAGACATTTTTTTCCTAAAGTTATAATGCAAGTTTTTTTTTCTTGTCTCAGCACATCCAAACACATCATGTCAGCTGCTGGGGTGCCAATCATAGGTGGTTACCAAGGAGAGGACCAAACCAACGAGAGGCTGCAGGCAGAGGCTGCAAAGATTGGTTATCCTGTGATGATCAAGGCAGTCTGTGGAGGAGGAGGGAAGGTGAAAGGACGCAGAGAAGAACTGAAATAACTTTGATAGCATAACTTCCACGAGCTTGATTTGAACTTTGCATGTTTTAGGGAATGTGTATCGCCCGGTCAGACTCGGACTTAATCGAACAGCTGGAGTCAGCGAGACGTGAAGCCAGGAAGTCCTTCAATGATGACGTCATGCTTATTGAGAAGTTCGTAGAAGTCCCAATGATGACGTCATGCTTATTGAGAAGTTCGTAGAGGATCCCAGGTACGCTCAGAGGACTGTTTGATTTGGTCTTTGAAGAACTAGCAAGTTTTCAAATGTCTCGCTGTGTGTTGTTGGCAGACATGTAGAGGTTCAAGTGTTTGGAGACATGCACGGTAACGCCGTCTATCTGTTTGAGAGGGACTGCAGCGTCCAGCGGAGACATCAGAAGATCATAGAGGAAGCTCCAGGGGTGAGTGGAGTTCACAGCTGTTTACATTTAAAACAGATGTCCGTTTGACACGGTTTAACCAAAACAGAGGGTTTATATTCAGCATCTTTGTCACATGAGACATTTTAAATTCAAAGATCCGGACTTGAAGTTGAGGTACTTTTTGTGAAGTAATCCTTCCATCGTTGTGTAATTGTGACATTATTTTCTTCTTAATATTTGTTTTTAGTCCCGTGAATTATTTGAGTAAAAACATGATTTATTTATTTATTTTAATTTATTCATTTTAAATTAAAACACAAAACAATTTCACATATTGTATGAAAACAAAACATACAATGAAAGGTAGCAGAAAGAAGAAGAATCTTATTATACCTGCCCCTTTTTTAAAACAATCAATTGAAAAATCAATTCAAACAATAATCATCTATAAATAACAGAACAAAATGAATAACTCATCCCAATTTTCAATTTCTAGTACATTTAACTAATTTATGTGTTTTTTCAACAATTTAGTTTTGATCATTCTCTTAAACATAAACATTGAATTAGCTTTTTTTTTTTACATCATTTTCCAAACCATTCCACAATCCAATTCCCTGTATTGAAGTAGATCGTCCCTTTAATCTGGTTTTGTACTGTGGTTTTACAAAAATCTCTGTTCCCTTAAGATTGTAGCAACTTAGGGATTTAACTGCAGGCAGCTTTTTGTGGTCAGTGAGGCTTCAAAAGCGTGAGGGATCTTAAGAAGCATTTTGTTTTGAAGCTTTTTTCATGAATCACAACAGGTTACCAGCACCTTCTTCACCTGAGGTTTAAATTATGTGGATATGTTTTATAGACACTTGTGAACATGTTTATCCTTTACCTTCCTCCATATTTCCACCTGGACTTTCTCAGCCTGGGATAAGCCCTGAGGTTCGGAGGAAACTTGGAGAGGCAGCTGTCAGAGCAGCTAAAGCCGTGAGCTACGTTGGAGCAGGTGAAGACACGCAAAGCTAAACTCCTCCCACCACAGCGACTTATTACACACACCCACTACAAATGTTGTGATCCATTCCTGCAGGTACTGTGGAGTTTATAATGGACGCTCAGCACAACTTCTACTTCATGGAGATGAACACGAGGCTGCAGGTGGAGCATCCCGTCACCGAGATGATCACTGGAACCGACCTGGTGGAGTGGCAGCTCAGGGTGAGACGGAGAGCTGAAAACTCTCTGGAAACCATAACTTATACTAAAAGTTTAGTTTATTTTGTAATAAAAATCTCTTCCAGGTGGCAGCAGGGGAGCCCCTGCCCCTCCTCCAGGACGACATAACCCTGAGGGGCCACTCGTTTGAGGCTCGTATCTACGCTGAGGACCCAAACAACGACTTCCTTCCGGGAGCGGGGCCTCTGCTGCATCTGTCCACGCCTTCAGCAGACCAACACACACGCATAGAGACCGGGGTCAGAGAAGGTACGTGTACCCCCATTTGAGAAACAGTGCCTAACAGAGCAGACAAAAACATTAAACTCCAGCTCTTTTTTTTTCAACCACCTCATTTAGCAGACAACAGTCCAGTGTTAGTGTTAATGTTTTTGTCTGCTCTGTTAGGCCACTAAGCCTAAAATGTCTCAGAAATATGTTTAACATTAAACGATAAAACTTAATTATCCCCTATACTGCCTACTCCTCCACAAACGACAAATGCTCATTTTGGTATGTATTTGTGTGAGACCCGTTTTGTCTTTGAGTATCAAATATTTTTAAGTTTAGTATTCCACTGTTTCTCAAATGGGGGTACACGTACCCCTTGGGGTACTTGGAAACCTTGTGTAAAGTAATTTACATTTTTGACATATTAACACTTATGTTTAAACCCT
Source organism: Garcialebias charrua (assembly GCA_038048925.1). NCBI lineage: Eukaryota > Metazoa > Chordata > Actinopteri > Cyprinodontiformes > Rivulidae > Garcialebias > Garcialebias charrua. The sequence continues at coordinate 2,602 of JBBPBX010112100.1, forward strand.
CTAAAATGCAGAAAGAACCCCGATGGACATCCCCTCAAGCACTCAATCTCAAATCTTGGGATGCAATGGTAGCAGGAGTCCCTCTGAGTCTCTTTCTAATGATCAAAGGTATTTAATTTAAATATGATCAAAATTAGAGATGTAACAATTCATCTAACTCACGATGCGATGTGTACCAATTTTGCTGTTGCATGCTTTAAACAGATCAGTCAGACCTGGCCAAGACAGGCAGTCCCTTTCTCAGAGGCGGCGTTGGAGGTCGAGGTCTTCCTCTCGTCGACAAAGGTAAATTGTGATCAAAAGTATAATATTGATAACCTGGATTATTCTGATAATTCAAACTTTTCCAGAAATGTAGATTAATTTATCTTTTTAATTACAATAATGCATTATTATTTGAATGTTAATGAGAAATTGGTGTTATTATTTTTTAAAGAATAAACCTAACATAGTACAGGTAGTCCCCGACTTACGAGCGAGTTCCGTACTTATGAGTTGCTCGTAAACCGAAAATTCGTACCTCGGAACGGCCCGCAGTGGCTATCTCGTAAAACCGGAACTTTGCTCGCAAATAGAAAAAAGACGCTAGCGCTGCGGCGCACACCCGTTTATCAACATGAGACTGAACAAGCGTACATACTGATCCTTAAACATGCACAACACTTTATTTACAAGCAGTTAGCTAGCACATTACACCACACATTCATCTATAAACACATACCTGTACAGTTTTTTCTGTACAACAGTGCTTTTCTCCGCCTTTTGTTTTCACACGACAGACATGTCGTCTCTCGCCCCCCCCTCCGCGCGCTCTATGTGCAGTCAAAGTGCAGTGCAACTGTCTAGTCCAGACAGAAAGGACTTTACTCAAATAATTCACGGGACTAAAAACAAATATTAAGAAGAAAATAATGTCACAATTACACAACGATGGAAGGATTACTTCACAAAAAGTACCTCAACTTCAAGTCCGGATCTTTGAATTTAAAATGTCTCATGTGACAAAGATGCTGAATATAAACCCTCTGTTTTGGTTAAACCGTGTCAAACGGACATCTGTTTTAAATGTAAACAGCTGTGAACTCCACTCACCCCTGGAGCTTCCTCTATGATCTTCTGATGTCTCCGCTGGACGCTGCAGTCCCTCTCAAACAGATAGACGGCGTTACCGTGCATGTCTCCAAACACTTGAACCTCTACATGTCTGCCAACAACACACAGCGAGACATTTGAAAACTTGCTAGTTCTTCAAAGACCAAATCAAACAGTTCTCTGAGCGTACCTGGGATCCTCTACGAACTTCTCAATAAGCATGACGTCATCATTGAAGGACTTCCTGGCTTCACGTCTCGCTGACTCCAGCTGTTCGATGAAGTCCGAGTCTGACCGGGCGATACACATTCCCTAAAACACGCAAGGTTCAAATCAAGCTCGTGGAAGTTATGCTATCAAAGTTATTTCAGTTCTTCTCTGCGTCCTTTCACCTTCCCTCCTCCTCCACGGACTGCCTTGATCATCACAGGATAACCAATCTTTGCAGCCTCTGCCTGCAGCCTCTCGTTGGTTTGGTCCTCTCCATGGTAACCACCTATGATTGGCACCCCAGCAGCTGACATGATGTGTTTGGATGTGCTGAGACAAGAAAAAAAAACTTGCATTATAACTTTTGGAAAAAAATGTCTACAGTTGCAAAGACGCTCAGTCCTCATCAGAAAAACTCAAAAATATGTGTTTCAGGAAGGCGGGTCACCTCTTGATGCCCATGTCTCGGATGGCTGAAGAAGGCGGTCCGATGAAGATGATTCCTTCCCGTTTACAAGCTTCTGCAAACTCTGTGTTTTCTGACAGGAAGCCATAACCAGGATGGACTGCCTGTAAACACAAACGTGTAACGTTTAATGAAGAGAAAGGTGGAAATTATTATTTTTTTTAAAGATGGAGGATGAAACGTTCTTTATGACTTTAAGGAAAAAAGTGGCCTGTCGTGTTCCTCACATGGGACCCTGACCTCCTGGCCACTTCTAAAACTTTCTCCATGGAGAGGTAACTCTGTTGGGAAGGAGGCGGCCCGATGTGGTAGGCCTCATCTGCCTACACACGAAGCAGAAGAACAGTTTAAGAGTTCCTAACAGGGTTCTGGCATCTTTTGGTAGCCGGTGTCCATGTTTGCGTAGCACCAATAGCAGCTCATCTACTGATGTGCGTGTCACCTTATTCTTTACAGCCCATTTAACCAAATCACTTCTCAGATCACTTGGTTCCTCCTCTGACAAAGTTCCAATTTCTACATCACTTTCACTATCACTGTTTGGCAGGAGGCAATCATCTTGATAATCATCTTCTCCTGTATCAGGTTGGTTGTGTATCTGTATGTCTATTGGGCTATCAGCAAAAGAAAGTTCTGGGTTCTCATTTGAGGGACCTGGATTCTCTTCTGATGGGTCTGGATTCTCTTCTGAGTCACTAGACTCCACCAATGCACGTAAATGTGCATTTAGTCGTCTCCATTTTTTGGGATACATCTGGGAGTGAAATAAAAACCAACAATATTTCTAAGCCTAAATGTTTTATAAATAGAAACATTAAATTTTAAAATAAGTGAAAACAGTCAATCATTTTTAAACTTTTTTCAAATTAACCTGTGTCTAATTTTTTCAAAAATGTAAAAAAATGTTGTTGTTTTTTACAGTACTTTCAGATCAAAATGGATGGCTGGGTTAGGTTTGGAGACAACTCACCACTGAAGGTGAATTGGGTCGTGTTCTTCCAAATCTGTGGAAAAGAGCAAGGAGAGGAATGTGAAATCTCAACCTTATTGTAAAAGTTTGTGGATGGAAAATGTGTCAATATACAACATTCACCAACAGAGACATTGAACATTCTTGTTTAGAAAAATACCCATGAAGCAGGTGTGAAATGGCTGGGTGTTTGGAGACAACTCACCACTGAAGGTGAATTGGGTCGTGTTCTTCCAATCTGTGGAAAAGAGCAAGGAGAGGAATGTGAAATCTCAACCTTATTGTAAAAGTTTGTGGATGGAAAATGTGTCAATATACAACATTCACCAACAGAGACATTGAACATTCTTGTTTAGAAAAATACCCATGAAGCAGGTGTGAAATGTGCTGGGTGACTCTGCACATTCTCCATCAGCAGTACATTAATATTACACCCTCTGCTTAGTTCATGTAACATTAACATTTATCTTTGTGTGACCACAGCCAATGCTGACAGATATAAGAGGGGGAACAATGTTTTTTTTGTTTGTTTTTTTAAAGCACATGATTAAAAAAAGTCATTGATCGATGGGCAGTATGGGGGATAAGTTTTATCATTTAATGTTAAACATATTTCTGAGACATTTTAGGCTTAGTGGCCTAACAGAGCAGACCACAAAAACATTAAACTCCAGCTCTTTTTTTCCCAACCACCTCATTCAGCAGACCATCACAAGTACAACAGCCCAGTGTTAGCGCGGGATAGCCAGCTAGCTAGCCCGCGCTAATACTGGACTGCTAGCCCCTACACTACATGCGTTCCGCTCCGGTCCGACCTCCGCAGCAAATACGCACCCATTATATCAATGAGACTGTTTACACACAGCCGCCGTGCGGAGCCAGTGTAGCTAGCTCGGACGGTAGCTAGTAGACGGTAGCATGCGGTCCGAGAAAAAATCTCGAAGCTCGAAAATATTGGCACAGCAAGTAAGCCGTTGGTGAATTCTGCTGTTGACTGTATCCCCCCAAAATAATCGTTCAAAGTTTGTCACGGGTTTATTAACTAATGTGATAGATTTACAAAACTTTACTTACCGTTGTTGTAGCTAAATTCCGCCCGCGCAGCCTCTGTGACCAAGACAATCCACTCCACGCATGCGCACACCGTTCTGTTCTTCTTCTTCTTCTTCTTCTTCTGTGAGGTTTTACGGCAGTTTACAACCTTCCAGTGTATTACCGCCATCTAGTGCGCACACCGTTCACCATACAAAAAAAAAGAAGAAAAAAAGTTCAGAAAAGACGCCGGGAGAAAATAAAAAGGGTTGAAGAACTCAAACATTAGATTCATAGTTGAGGTTTCAACATTGAATCAGTATTCATGTGTCAACACTTTTCCAACGGTTAATTAATCAACATTGATTGGATGTTGGAACAAGGTTATTTTTCAACTAACATATTCCAGCAAAATCTTTTAGTCACGTTTGTGAAAAATAATGTTGATAATACATACAACTCAAAACTGGTTTATATTTCAAAGGTGAATCCATAGTGAGTTAACAACACCATTTCAATGGTTTGGTGTTCAACATTGTTTTGATGTTGAATGAATGTTTTTTTTCTTAAACTGACGCTATTTCAACCATATTTAAATGTTTAAAGTCGGTCGAATGCCAGCTGGGTAGTTACTCCGATATCATTAATTATTTAATTACTACAAAGAGCGCACACCGGCTTCACAGCACACCGGCTTCACAGCACAGAGCTTCACAGCTTTAAATCCAAAAAAGATGTGTAAACTGTCTCAATCATATCTAACCAGCTAAAAAAAGGTTTAACTAAAATAACACACAGCCAACACAAACAGTCCAGGCTGAACACGGACCAGAACCAGCACTTGAGTGTTACCGTGTTGGAAGTTAGCCTGTTGTTAGCACTGGAGCGGAGAGTCCCTCCAGCTCAGGTCGGACGGCGTGGATCCGTCGCGGCCGCGGGGGCACGTCCCATGGGACCGACGCGTCGCCCGCACGACTTGGCTCCCGTCCTCCTTCTCCAACTGGGACGGTCTCCCCGCCGGTCCCGGTGGACCGTGAGGAGGCCGTTGTCCGTTAGCGAGATGCTAAGCTAGCCACAGCATGCTGTCGCTAAATAAAAAATAAATAAAAAACACAGCTCTAACACACAGACAGTTGTACTCTAACATTGTTTCACAAAATGATTTATGTAGAATATTTTGTTTACCGGCCAAAAGCACGATGTCTTCTGAGCAGATCCAAGCAGAGATGGGGCGGTTTTGAGTTTCTCCGATGAAATAAATCCTTCACGTTTACTTTTTTTTTGATTAAGTGAAACCTGCGCGTTGCCCAAACGTCTACCCGACTGGAACACCCACTGACACAACACGAAGTAACCATTGCAATTAATTAGAAATTAACAAAAAAAACAACGTGAAAAATGGACATCCAGTAGAACGCGCTCCAACTGCTGCTTTGCCTACCTGTGGGAGGGTCAAACAGGACAACCCACAGATGTGACGTCACATGGGAACTATGTATAGAAGTACAAGTCAGGGTAACTTGTTAACTTCCCTCTCTGCTTTGTCTGTAAGTTAGCCATAATATTCTCTGTACGAACAAGCTCCATCTGGCCACGGGCCTAAACATAAGTGTCCTTCAGAGATCTTCCACTATGGGAACTGAAAAATCCCTCCTTTACTTTCTAAAACAATCAATGAGCAGGAAGTATTTGACTAAGTCACACCCCCTTCTTAAAGGGACACTTCCTGTAAACTCGTTAGTGTGAAAGAGAGAACAAACCGAACAACTTGTTTTTCTCTGGAAACTGGTGAGACGTTGTGGTCATTTGTCAATTAGACCTACGTTTCTCAGCCAGAGTTACAGCAGAGCATCGCTGTAACTCACTCATTTCTGTTTGAAAGAATTTGTTTTCTGAAAGTTTTATTTTGAAACCAGCCAGGACGTTGGCTTTGTTCCTGCCGGGAAAGGCGCTCTTGCTCGTATCGTTGAATCAGCCATACACGCGTGAGAAGTTTCAACTGGACGTCTACTGGACAACACAGTCCATTAAGGGTCCACAACTTCTCAGCTCTTATCTCCAAGAGACGTGTCGTCACCAGGTAAAGAGTCGTAGATTGTATGCTGAACGTGCGAGGAGTCCAGCCGGACTTGTTTGGGAAAAGTGTCACCCTGTCGCATTTCAAAATAATTAACTTCTGTTAAACTTAGCTTTCATTCTAATCCTTCCTCCTTATTCTTATTTTCTTAAACCATTAAACTTTTAAGTAAATGTGCCAACAGGAAGTTAAACATAACTTGTCTGTTTGTTTTCAATTTGAATTCTTGTCTACAGTAGTTATTAAATCAGAGCTAATCTCGATACAAATGTGTAATGTACTTTTATGATTGTCTCAATAAAAGGTTCATCTTTGGTGGATCAACATAAGTTGACGTCTCTCGTGAAATTACATTTTGTCTAGTCACAGTTAAATAATTTAATCCTGAAAAAGGGAGAACTCGCGAATGAATTTGGGTCAGATCAAATCTGCTCCAACTTCTTTAGGAATATTGTACTGGTCAGCAAACTGACAAGTATTATATCCCTTACATATTGATGACACGTTAAGTGATTATCTCTTACACAAATAAACAACATTGTGGTCCTGTCGGAATCCCACTGTCTGCAGCCCTGCCGCCCTCTCCAAGATGGCCGCTGATTGACGCCAGCTGACGGTCCATCATCTAACGAGGAGCTCCACTACTTAAGGCTGCAGTCCAGTGAGATCCAATGCTGGAGCATTGTGCCTCAATCGGTATTTATGACTTCAGCCAGAAAGTATCAGTCTGATAAGAGTACTCACCTTGTGATTTTGTGTCCACAGTTTTGTGAACCCTGGATCCTGTTTTCGTCTGCCTTTGTCTGCCAGTTCCTGCCTTGTTGCCACTCGCTGCCAACCCACCGACCCAACATCCCCTGTAAGAAACCAAACAGAGCATCAGTTTGATCCACCTATCCCACCAGTAGGACCCTGACCCTGTTCTCTCTTCCAGGCACTCCCAAGACCCCAAGTGTCCCTTTTTATCACCTGTACATAATAAACACTGTAAATAATTGTTACTCTGAGTTGTGCCTCTGTTCTGGTCTCGTACCACTCTGGGTTCAGTCGGTCCTTACAGAATGCTCCAGCCATAACCGACCCAGAACGAGACCAGGATCGAGCAAACTCTGTCCTGTTTCCAGATGGATCGTATGACCCTGATCGAGGAGACCCTTCAACGGGTCTTAACCCAACAGGACGCTGCACAGGAAACCATGAAGGAACTTGGAGGTATGGTTTACACATTGACTCAACAAAACCTCACACCCTCGGCTCCAGCTGCATCCTCTGTCAGAGACACACCTAACACAACGCCCGAGCCCGGAGCCTCAAACCAGCAGCTAATTACGAGACCTTCCGAACTATTTTCCGGTGAACCTCATGCATGTGGAGGTTTCCTCCTGCAGTGTAAGTTAGCGTTCAGAGCGGCCCCTCATCTTTACACGACAGAAGCAGCCAAAATCACGTATTTCATCAGTCAACTGAAGGGTAACGCACTTGGATGGGCAAATTCCTACTTGCAGTTTCATAACATTGATTACATTACCTTTGATACCTTGTTGAAGGAATTTAGCCGCATCTTCGACCGACCCCTACAACCATAGAGATGTAGTGGACCTACCCAGGGTCAAATTAAGGTTTTTGAACTGTCCAGTGATGACCTTTACTGACCTCTCAGTAAAGCAAGACATTTACTACAAAATTATTCATTTAGCTATAATCTGATAACATAGTCACCAATAAGAGACTATTTCTATCTTTGATTTTAGGCTGATGTGATCAAAAGAATAATTTTATTTGTAAGAGCATCAGTACATTTTAATGTCAGATAAATCAAATACTCTGCTTAATTCAAAATGTTGTACATGGAGGATTTCTCCTCTCCTCTCGAACTTGCATGTGAAGATAAAAGGAACACTTTATCTCATTCATTTTAGCTTGAGCTCAGGACAATCTAGACACCCAAAGACTTTTGTTTTTGTCCTATTTAATAATCAAGCTATTATCATTAATAGGTCCCATATGTGATGCTTAATGACGTTGTTTTAATCAAACCAACAGTATTTTGTTAAAGTGTTAAAGCAAAGGAATCAGTTTTATGATAAAATGCTGACATCTGAAACTAACACTTTATCTTTCTGACAAACTAATCTTTTGACCCCCTTTCAACATGTTGATGTCATCCTCACATCAACTTATGATGCCATTC
>JBBPBX010112101.1:0-10639 GCA_038048925.1 Garcialebias charrua
TCTTTGCCCACAAAGTTCACAAGGAAATGGGTTGTCTCCTGTGTGGACTCTCATGTGTGAGTTTAAATCTGCCTCATGACTAAATCTATGTCCACAAAGATCACAAGGAAATGGCTTGTCTCCTGTGTGGACTCTCATGTGTGAGTTTAAATTTGCCTTCCGACGAAATCTTTGTCCACAAAGTTCACAAGGAAATGGCTTGTCTCCTGTGTGGACTCTCATGTGTATGTTTAAACTTGTCTTCTGACTAAATCTATGTCCACAAAGATCACAAAGAAATGGCTTGTCTCCTGTGTGGACTCTCATGTGTATGTTTAAATGTGTCTTACGATTAAATTGTTGTCCACAAAGTTTACATGGAAACGGCTTGTCTCCTGTGTGGACTCTCATGTGTGAGTTTAATTGTGATTTGGAAGTAAATCTTTTACCACAGTCATCACAGCTTATTGATTTTGGCCTTGCCTGGACTTTCCTGCGTGACTCAACATTTTTCTTCTTTCCAACACATTTCTTAATAAGCAGACATCTTGTCACTCCTGAATGACTTGTCATGTGTCTTTGAAGAGTCCGGTTACTGACGTACTGCTTACCACACTCAGAGCAGCTCAAAGATTTGTTGACAGTTTTTACCTCTGATTCAGGAGCCCTGCTCTCCTTACAGTCTTTCATACTGTCTTCATGCTCTGATCCAGAGTCTGATGAGTTTTTTAGCAGAAAGTCAGGATTGGTCTTTTCACCATCCTCTTCATTGTGACCTAAAATCTGATATCGGTCTACTCCTTATTAAGTTGGTCACCCACCAGACTGGTGTATGGGTATTTTCTTCCACTTTATGATAAGAGGTTCTGGGTCCTGCTGGTCCACATCAGGCCTTCAGTCTTGAGAAGCTTCTTCTTCTTAATCAGCTCTAAACAGAGTCAGGAACCACTGAAACATATGTACAATAAAGACAATGTTACTTCAACGCGCGCACACACACACACACACACACACACAATTTCACCCTCACAATCACCATCTTCTAGGGGTGTAACAGTACACTAAAACCACATTTCGGTTTGGTTAATTTTCGGTACAAAAAAGACAAAATAAAGACTTACAAAATGTTTATTTTGAAAATATTCCAACTAAACAATACGTTTGTGTAAAAATAAATAAAAATGACCCATTTGGGTGATATTTTAAATAAACGGCACTCTTTACAATAAATAAACTATACTAACAATAATAAAAATCTTAATAAATACAATAACAGTCAGAACCAGAACAATTAGCAGCAACAGACTGTTTACAATCTAACTAATCAAATTTAAAGTTTTTGTCCAAAAAGACCAACTTGTCCACATTTTCTGCTAAAAGCACAGAGGATATCTCCAGCGGTGGAGAAAATCATCTAAGTAACAACAGTAGCAGCAGTGTGGCTGTATTTGTCCTCATTACTCACAACAACCTCTTCTTGGACCTGCTCCTCCAGGTGGGACAGGTCCCTGGAAAAGTTCAGAGTTCAGTCATCACACACTTCTTAGCTGCAGGTGATCTCTGATGGATGTCCCTGAAGAGGAAGAAGTCAGCTGCTATCTCTGTCCCAGACAAAATAAAACACAAGGAGGTAAAAAAAGCGTTAATATTATAATTTTAAATTAAAAATGTCAATTAGATAATAATAATAAAAGAACAACACCTCTTGTTGAACGGTTGTTATGAGGTGGTTGAATCTCTCTGTCATCATCATCATCAGCGCTTTAATAAGCTCCAGGGCTTGTTGACAATCCAGTATCAGTTTAAGCTTTTTCATAAAGTGCTGAACATTTTGGCTGAAGTGTTGACATGGTGGATGTCATAGCGGGGCTCAAGAACTTTAAAGTCAGTGCATCAACAACATTCAGACGTAGATCCAAAGCTTTAAAAACTCCTACAGTTTGTGTTATTGCTCTGGACCAATCTGAATTACCCGATGAAGGTTGTTTAAATGCTGCTGCTGTTAGCGGTGTTTGCAACAAGCTGCTTTTCTTGCATGTAGAAGATGTTCACGTTCAGATCAGAGTCAGAGAAACTTTATTGACATTGCACAAGTTTGCACAAGTACAGCGTGAATATGTACGCACAGTCATCCTGAAGGGGATTACGTGTGTGAAGCTGCTGCTTATCTTCTCAGCGCGGCCTCTCTCATCCGTATCAGAATGATGGTTTCAGGTGTGAAAAAGGGGAAGAACCATGAGGGTAATCAGTGGTATTACAAAAAAGATATATCACATTTTGTCTTACAGGACACCATATGAGACATCAAAAAACTCTACCAGCAAGCAACAGTTAAGACAAATCACATTTGCATTTGAGATTGAAGCAGTGAGTTAAGTCCATGAGCTCTGTTCAGATTAGCCACAGTTCTGATGATGGGTCCAGCCAGCCTTATCTGTCTGAGAGCACACAGAAAGTTCTCTGGGGAGGGAGGAGGGGGTTGCGACAGTAGGTTCAGACCTCAGTTGCTCAGACTCAGGAGAAATTTGTAGTCAGCCTGTCCAAGGCTGCTTGGGAAGTCTGATTATCGTATTTTCCGGAATATAGGTTGCTGCTTTTTGCCTAATTTGCATGCCCTGCGACCTATAGAGAGGTGAGACCTATTTATGGATTTTTTTCCATATTTTTAGACCAATTCTTGGCTCAGATGTGACCATTTTCATTTAGGCAGAAAATGGTGCAGTACCACTTTTGTCTGCTAGGGGACACTTCCAGAGAGTCCACCGACCGTTTCCAGCTCATGTGTCCGGAAAAAAAGCCTCCTCTGCTCGGACTGACTCTGTCGCTGCCCGGCCTCCTGGTTTGGAGGTAAGTACTGTTAGCTCTGTGTTTGTTAGCTGTTTGTTAGCAAGATAAGTCAAGAACCACTCTGCAGATTTTTATGAAACTTACAGAATGTAATCACTGTATGGACATTTACAAGTGACTAGCTTTATGAGATGTTTGAGATTGAAAAAAACTATCTTTTAGCTTTGTTGTTAGCGGTTAGCTACCGTAAACAGATACCTACTATTTAGATAAATAGCTCATAAACCACACGACTGATATTTTTTCTGCTCGCAGAGTGTAATTATATGGCTTTAATTTACAAACTGTTGCCCTGTATTAAACATTTGAGATAAAATTCGATTTTTTATTTGTGTTTTGAGAGACGGACTCGTCTCTGTTAGCTTTCGTTTTATTTCCGTTTATAATGTTATAAATAGCTCATAAACCACTCGGCTAATAAACCACTAACCCTTGTGCTATAATGTCAGCTAAAATTTTTAGCAAACAAATAATTGTTTTTACCATGTTAATCTTCTTAAAAGCCTTGCTTTGTGCTCCTGTGGCAGACATTTGCAACAGAGCTAAACACTCCCCCACATTTCTGGGTTGACTCAGCGGTGACGCGTCAGTCAGCGGTGGATGACGCGTTACGTCGGCGGTGATGTAGGTGCAACCTATATTCCGGTGCGACTCATATATGGATTTTTCCAATTTTTTGGCAATAATTGGATAAAACGACCTATATTCCGGTGCGACCTATAACCCGGAAAATACGGTAGATATTAGGGATGCACCGATAAATCGGCCGGCCGATCGATCGGCCCCGATTTCCTTAATTTGGGGAGATCGGTGATCGGCCTATCTTTAAATGGGAAGCCGATTTTATCTACCGATCGCATCTGCCTCAGCAAAGGCCGGAAAATCATGAAAACTTAGGGTGCATTTTGACCTTTTAACACCTGAAAATCGGTATCGGCCAAAATCGGAATCGGCAGGTCAGACTTTCTAAAAATCAGTGATCGGCCAGAAAATTGAAATCGGTGCACCCCTAGTAGATATAGCATGAGTTATCTTCAGGTCAGGCGCTGTTGTTCTCACGAAGTGTGGGAGTGGTGGTGCAGAGGTTAAGAAGGTGCGCTTGTGATCGGAAGGTCGCCGGTTCAAGCCCCGGTACCGACAACATCAAAGATGTGGGTGGGATAAGTGAAGCGGTCACACTTGTCTCCACCCTCATCTGCCCCACTCTGGGCCCTTGAGCAAGGCCCTTAACCCACACCATCTGCTCCCCCGGGAACCCTAGATATCAGCTCTCTACTCCACACAGAGGGCTGTGGTTGCTCGGTGGTCTGTGGTTGTGTCAGGAAGGGCATCCGGCGTAAAAACAACTGCCAAATCTTCGTGCGACTAGTTCGCTGTGGCGACCCCTAACGCAGGGAAAAAAGCCGAAAGAAGAAAAAAAAAAAAAAAATCTTCAGGTCAGGCGCACAGTGTACTTTCCTGTAGCTTTGAGTCCAGATGGGCATCCAAAATCCAATACACTCCAAATTATGGGAAGCTGTTCACCGACCCGAGCTATGAGTCCTCCTCCCCCAGATGTGACCCTCCTGGCTGCATACGAGTCCCAAACCTTACCGGTGGTCTGCGGTCCTCAGTGGCCGCCTCCACTTTGCGGTTCAACTCATAAAGCAGCTGATTCATGGAGGTCACAGCACGGATCACACTCTTGTTTTGAGAAGGGAGCTTCGACAGGGCGTTGATCGCTGCGGAAGTCTTCCTGATTTTCCGATAGAAGAGAACTCCACATGCCAAAAAGCAGAGCACCTGCTATCATAAATCCAATTATGAATAAATCTTTCACATCTTCGACAGACAGAACAGTCAGGCATAACATCTTCCACTCCCCACAGGAATCCATGATATATCCGTCTGGATGCGTCTGTGATGGGCAAGCAGGTTCCCCTGGACCTGATCGTTTTGTAGAAAAAAATCTTATCAATAGAGTTGATAGCCCAGATCCATCTCAATTTGCATTTAAGCGAGCACTGAAAACTGCAGACAAAGACAAAGTAGCCAAGCAGGAAGAGGAAAGTTGTGGAGGGAGAGACACAAGCTGCTGCTTCGACCAGATGATGTTGTTTCAAGAGCGTTAACAAGTCAGACGTGTTGTCTGCTGCAGATCCAATCTCCGTGAAACAATGTCGACTCACAGCTTTGGATTTGTTCACGTCTTTTAACAAGAAAGCCATAATGTTCCCAAACAGGAGACTGCAACGAGATGCTAGGCTGCTAAATGCTACGCATGCTGAAAGATAATTGCGCCGTGCTGAAACACGCCTAGGAATTTTAGTTCCGCGGCGCATAATCTCCCGTTAATAAAATTTAACGAGTGAAAAAATAACTGAAACGGTACATAGGTGGACCGAACCGAACGTGCCGTACCGAAACGGTTCGGTACACCCATGTGTACCGTTACACCCCTACCATCTTCTGTCTGCATATACATTNCATGTGTACCGTTACACCCCTACCATCATCTGTCTGCATATACATTAACACCAACATATTACAAAAAAAAAAAATTTAAAGGCAGAAAAAAATTCAAGTTATTCTGTTCTGAACAAAGGGCAGCCTGTGATAAGTTATTTTTTAATATCATCCATTCAAATTTAACAAAGTTAATTAACAGCTAAATCATCCTTTCAGTGTCAATCTTTAGGAGTTTTACTGCTGTTATATATGACAATTTATAAACTTTATTGTTGCTAAAAAATACTTGAACATTAAAAACCACATGATTGGTAATAATACAGGCAAACCGCCTGTTATAGATGTAATGATTAAACACGTACGTGCCATCAAATTAATGGATTAAACACGTACGGGCCATCAATTGTAAGAATTAAAGGAAGATATATATACTTATCTGTTTGCTGATTAGTACAATATTCCAGATAAAAGATTTTAGCAGGTTTTATCTACACAAATCTATCATCAATTTTCACAAGTTCCCTCTTTTTCTGGCTTAAATTGCTTAAATGTGACTAGACACAATGTAACTTCAAGAGAGACGTCAATTTATGTTGATCCACCAAAGATGGACCTTTTATTGAGACAATCATCAAAGTACATTAAACATTTGTATCGATATTAGTTCTGATTTAATAACTACTGTAACAAGAATTCAAATTGGAAACAAACAGACAGTTAGAATCTAACTTCCTGTTGGCACATTTACTTAACCGTTTACTGAAAGGAAAATTAAGAGTAAAGGAGGAAGAAAAAGAATGAAAGCTAAGTTTAACAGAAGTTAATTATTTTGAAATGATCAGGGTGGCACTTAATCCCATACGAGTTACAGCTGGGCTTCCCGCTCGCTCAGCAAACATCAACGGCTCTTTACCTGCTGACGATATGTCTCTGGAGATAAGAGCTGAGAAGTCGCTGGACACCACCGGATTGTGTGGTCCAGATAGACGTCCAGTTTAAACTTCAGCGCGTGTGTGCTGATTCAAACGACACGTGAAACTCGCTTCCCTCGGCAGGAAACAATGTCAACGTCCTGGCTGGATTTCAAAATAAAACTTCCAGAAAACAAATTCTTTCAGAAAAGGAGTGAGTGAGTTACGGCTGCTTTGCCATAACTCTGACTGATAAACGTAGGTCTATTTGACAAAATGACCACAACGTTCACCAGCTTCCAGAGAAGAACTAGTTGTTAAGTTAGTTCTTCCTTTTCGAACTGAAGAGTCTTCAGGAAGTGTCCCTTAAGAAGGGAGTGTGACCAGCGTTACGTTCAGCTCGCTCGTTGGTTTGTTTCACCAAATGAGAGAGGGGGAACGTGCGTGGGCCACTCAGGACAGGAGAGAAAACGTACGTCAAGACGACTTGCAGGTGTGAACAAACAGAGAATCTGTTTTGAGAACAGATGAATTTGTTTTCAGAGAAAGGAGACAGATGACAAGCTTAGTCTACGACTTGATCATAGTGTCTCTAAACGTTTCCATAACAGATCATTCTGACTTGTTCTTCACTTTGGCATATTTAAAATATACCAGCTTAGTAAATCATACACATACTAAGAATATACTGTTGATTAATTCTGAATTAATACAAATGAAAAGGAAGTCCAGTTTCTGAGTGATTTGTGTCTCTCAATTCAAAATAAATGTAATAAACCAGAAACAATTGCGCACTGCTCGCACATTCTCTGCGCACAATAAAATATATGCAGCGCATAAGATCCAACGTACTGAAAACTGAATTGCGCAGTATGTCCTGCAGCCTTTGAACGCAGCACACAAATCCCGGGATCTGATTGGTCTGGTGCTGTTGCCTGCCCTTATTTGGTTCACTTCACGTCATTTTCTTTCCGGTTCAGACCTCGGTGTTTGTTGTTTGTCACACGCTAGCTGTAAATTAATGCACGCTCAGAAAGCAGCTGACTGCTGATCTATCGTTCTCCTGACCGCATGTACACGCTTCCTGTTTCCCCTCTTCTGTTAGAGGTGGAGTTCAGTGGTGAGTAAAGCGCGTTTTTTTTTTTTTTTTTTTTTACACTTTCAGATATTCTAATACAGTGGTTCCCAAACTTTTTTCAGTTCTGTACCCCTTCAGACATCTGACCTCAAGCCAAGTACCCCCTAATTACACGGCCTTTAAAATGTGTTTGTAAACACTGCACCCATCAAATAAAAATAATATGCAACTGTTATTTACCACCAAATGATGTTTATTAGTAAATGTTAGTATTAATAAACAACACATTTATTTTATAATCTATGAATTATCCAAAAATTTAGCCTGTGTAGAATGAATAATTTGCTAAATATTTTTATGGTGGGATAACGAAGTTATTCAACAGTGTATTTAGTTAAACTCACCACAGCTTTAATGAGAAGGATGTGCTTGGAAAGATGCGCACAACTCTGCAATGTTTGGTTTAATTTGAGACAGTCTGAGTCTTAAATCGTTTTCAACACAAAGTCTTGCTCTGTATTTTGTTTTCATATTTGTCAGAGCTGAGAATCCACTTTCACACAAGTATGTTGTAGCAAAGGGCATCAAAGTCTTTACAGCACGTTTGGCTAACTCAGGCTGTTCTGTGGCCAGTCCGATCCAGAAATCAGGCAGTGGCTTCTGGTTGAATTCAACTTTTAGGGATCCATCTGTTGCTATTTCAATGAGACTCTCCTGTTCTGCTGTTGGTAAAGCTTCGGGCATAGAGCTGAACGGGTGTCGTATCCAACTATCTGATCCATCAGATTCAGGGAAGTACCGGCGTAACTGGGAAGCCAGCTCACCAAGATGTGCAGTAATGTCACGTTTCACACTCGTACTCAATGGAAGTTCATTTCCACACACAAAGTCATGTAGCAACGGAAAAACTTCTGTTTTGTTGTTGTCCATGCAGTTTTTCCAGAGGTTTAACTTCTTTATCATGGCTTCAACTTTATCTTGGACATTAAATACAGTTTCTGAAACTCCTTGTAAGCCTAGATTTAGTTCATTCAGGCGGGAAAATATATCACACAGATACACCAGGCTTGTGAGAAACTCTTCATCATGCAAGTGCTCAGACAGTTGAAAATGATGATCACTAAAAAAAATCTTAAGTTCATCTCTAAGTTCAAAGAAACGTGTCATTACTTTGCCTCTAGACAGCCAGCGTACTTCTGTGTGTAGTAATAATGTCTCATGCTCACTGCCCATTTCACTGCATAATGCAGTAAATATGCGAGAGTTCAGGGGCCTGGCTTTCACAAAGTTCACCATTTTCACTGTTGTGTCCAAAACATTTTTCAGGCCAACAGGCATTCCCTTTGCAGCAAGAGCTTCTCTGTGGATGCTACAATGGACCCAAGTCGCATCAGGAGCAGCTGCTTGCACCCGTGTTACTACACCACTGTGCCTCCCTGTCATGGCCTTTGCACCATCAGTACAGATGCCAACACATTTTGTCCACATTAGCCCATGTGCATTTACAAAGCCCAAAACCAGAAAAGTTGGCACGTTGTGCAAATCGCAAATAAAAACAGAATACAATGACTTGCAAATCTTTTTCAACCCATATTCAACTGAATAGAATGCAAAGACAATATATTTAATGTTCGAACGGAGAAACTTTATTTTGTTTTGCAAATAACCATTAACTTAGAATTCAATGGCAGCAACACATTGCAAAAAAGTTGGCACAGGGACATATTTACCACTGTGTTACATCGCCTTTCCTTTTAACAACACTCAGTAAACGTTTGGGAACTGAGGAGACCAATTTTTGAAGCTTTTCAGGTGGAATTCTTCCCCATTCTTGCTTGATGTACAGCTTAAGTTGTTCAACAGTCCGGGGTCTCCGTTGTCGTATTTTACGTTTCATAATGCGCCACACATTTTCAATGGGGGACAGGTCTGGACTGCAGGCAGGCCAGGGGAGGACCCGCACTCTTTTGCTACGAAGCCACGCTGTTGTAACACGTGCAGAATGTGGCTTGGCATTGTCTTGCTGAAATAAGCTGGGGCGTCCATGAAAAAGACGTCGCTTGGATGGCAGCATATGTTGCTCCAAAACCTGTATGTACCTTTCAGCATTAATGGTGCCTTCACAGATGTGTAAGTTACCCATGCCTTGGGCACTAATGCACCCCCATACCATCACAGATGCTGGCTTTTGAACTTTGCGCCTATAACAGTCCTGATGGTTCTTTTCCTCTTTGGTCCGTAAGACACGACGTCCACAGTTTCCAAAGACAATTTGAAATGTGGACTCATCAGACCACAGAACACTTTTCCACTTTGCATCAGTCCATCTCAGATGAGCTCGGGCCCAGCAAAGCCGGCGGCGTTTCTGGATCTTGTTGATGAATGGCTTTTGCTTTGCATAGTAGAGCTTTAACTTGCACTTACAGATGTAGCGACGAACTGTAGTTACTGACAGTGGTTTTCTGAAGTATTCCTGAGCCCATGTGGTGATATCTTTTACACACTGATGTCGGTTTTTGATGCAGTACCGCCTGAGGGATCTGACAGTGGTTTTCTGAAGTATTCCTGAGCCCATGTGGTGATATCTTTTACACACTGATGTCGGTTTTTGATGCAGTACCGCCTGAGGGATCGAAGGTCACGGGCATTCAATGTTGGTTTTCGGCCTTGCCCCTTACGTGTAGTGATTTCTCCAGATTCTCTGAACCTTTTGATGATATTACGGACCGTAGATGGTGAAATTCCTAAATTCCTTGCAATAGCTCGTTGAGAAAAGTTGTTCTTGAACTGTTCGACAATTTGCCCACGCATTTGTTCACAGAGTGGTGACCCTCGCCCCATCCTTCTATGTGGATGACTGAGCATGTCAAGGAAGCTGCTTTTATACCCAATCATGGCACCCACCTGTTCCCAATTTGCATGTTCACCTGTGGGATATTCCAAATAAGTGTTTGATGAGCATTCCTCAAATTTCTCTGTCTTCTTTGTCACTTGTGCCAGCTTTTTTGAAACATGTTGCAGGCATCAAATTCCAAATGAGCTAATAATTGCAAAAAATAACAAAGTTTACCAGTTCGAACGTTAAGTATGTGGTCTTTGCAGTGTGTTCAATTGAATATAGGTTGAAAAAGATTTGCAAGTCATTGTATTCTGTTTTTATTTGCGATTTCCACAACGTGCCAACTTTTCTGGTTTTGGGCTTGTATATACATATATATATATATATATATATACATATATATACATATATATATACATATATATACATATATATATATACATATATATATATATATATATATATACATATATATATACATATATATACATATATATACATATATATACATACATATATATACATATATATACATAC
>JBBPBX010112102.1:0-10639 GCA_038048925.1 Garcialebias charrua
CGGAATATACGTACATACTGCGCCATATACATGTACCGTACTGTATTACCAAGCACTTGGCCTATCCTAACACAGTACCCTACATAATTATCAAAAAACACATAAGTTTGGGAGCCATAATGAAGGGCGAAAAGTGTTTATGGCCTACTGGGATGCTGGTGGTGCCGCCCTCCTCGGTCCATTCGCCATCCTTCCTATTCCGTTTATGACGTAAAACCGTCGTCCATCCTTCCGTATTCCATTTACGATGTAAAATTGCCGTCCATCCTTCCGTATTCCGTTTACCTCGTAAAACCGCCGTCCACCCGCCATATTCCGTTTACGACGTAAAACCACCGTCTATCCTTCCGTATTCCACCTTCATTCTGCTCGATGGAGCAGACGTCAAATTAGCTTCATTTCACTGCACCGCTCCAGCGTGTTCCGCTTACGACGTAAAACCGCCGTCCATCCGTCCGTATTCCGCCATCCATTTTTAATGACACCTTCTTATCCACAGACACTGGTGACTCTGTGCTGCTTGTCCTATTGAACCTCACATCTGCTTTCGACACCATCGACCATGAGATCCTCATTTCTAGGTTGGAGCCGTGGGTAGGCATCACAGGGTCAGCTCTCAATTGGTTCAGATCCTACCTCTCAGACAGGTTCTTTTGTGTTTCCATCAACACTTTAAGTTCTGCAGTGGCAACACTTAAATGTGGGGTTCCGCAGGGGTCCATCCTGGGTCCTCTCTAGGGATGGGAATTGATAAGTAATTATCAATATCAATTCCTGTATCGATGTCATTTATTGATTCAATTCCTTATCAATTCTGTTATTAATTCTCATTTGGGTAAACCATTTGTGTTCATGAATAATTTAATGATCTTTCACCAAAACCAAAAATATATGTAGTATTCTTATTTGATGAAGTTTTATTGTTTATTAGGAATTTCCTAATAAACAATAAAACTTCATCAAACCAAACTAGTAATTTTTGTTCAGAAAAATTATATCTGCTTTCACACTTATTTAGTGTGTAATTCAAATACCTCTGCTGTTGTTGCTGCGGCTGCCTGAGTGTTTTCTGCCACAGCAGCTGCCCTGATCCTGTCCCAGATGTTATTCTCATCATCAATCAACATGGATTTAAATCTGGGGTCGATAACAGTTGCTTCTTCAAGGAACGCTTGGATACAGTCATCCTGAAATTTAAAATGGAGGAAAACAAAATTTAGGGAAAGGGAAGATAGTTTACTAAGTTTGGTGTAAATTAATACTAGTCATTATTTAACAAATTTTCTTTGTATATTTATCATTTAAATATTTTCTTACCGAAACTCACGTGCTTCCACTGTTGTAAAAGGGTGCAAACCTTTCACCACAAATATGGTAACAGATCAATGACATTCGTTTGTTCTTGCCTCAGTCATTTCATTTTATTTCTCCCTGCTTCCATGAAAGGAGAAGCTAATGTTGGTGTGCTAGCTCCACTTGTGCTAACACTGCTAGACTAAGACCCAGCCAGACTCCGGTAATCCTTGTCAACTAAATGTTACAGGAGAGGGAGATTATTTATAAAATGCAGTGGAAGCAGTATAGCTAAAAGGTAACAAGTGAAAGAATTTGACGTTACCTGCTGTAAAAACGGAGGTGGACGCTTTCTCTCCACTTCTCCTCCAAGCAGCGTGTTAAAAACGGTACATTTCTTCAAAGTCACCGCATGCTGAGTGGCCAAATGCTTCTGCATGTTCAACGTATTTCCTCCCTTTATCGTAATGGACGCATTGCATGCATTACAAGTAGCCCTGGTCTCATCTTTTTTCGTGAAATGAAGCCAAACGCTTGAGCGCTTCCTCCGCTACGCAATTTTGAACACCATAGATGGAGCCCGGCTGGGCACAGCCCGAAGAGGAGACGTGGGTCCCCCTTCCCATGGGCTCACCACCTGTGGGAGGGGCCAAAGGGGTCGGGTGCAATGTGAGATGGGTGGCGGCCGAGGGCGGGGACCCTGGCGGTCTGATCCTCGGCTACAGAAGCTGGCCATTGGGACATGGAATGTCACCTCTCTGGTGGGGAAGGAGCCTGAGCTAGTGTGTGAGGTTGAGAGGTTCCGGCTAGAAATAGTCGGACTCACCTCAACGCATGGCTCTGGCTCTGGAACCAGTTTCCTTGAGAGGGGTTGGACACTCTTCCACTCTGGAGTTGCCCCTGGTGAGAGGCGCCGAGCAGGAGTGGGCATACTGTTGCCCCCCATCTTGGTGCCTGTACGTTGGGGTTCACCCCGGTGAACGAGAGGGTAGCCTCCCTTCGCCTACGTGTGGGGGGACGGGCTCTGACTGTTGTTTGTGCCTATGCACCAAACGGCAGCTCAGACTACCCACCCTTTTTGGAGTCCTTGGAGGGGGTATTGGAGAGTGCGCCTCCTGGGGACTCCCTTGTTCTACTGGGGGACTTCAACGCTCACGTGGGCAATGACAGTGAGACCTGGAGGGGTGTGGTTGGGAGGAACGGCCCCCCTGATCTGAACCAGAGTGGTGTTCTGTTATTGGACTTCTGTGCTCGTCATGGATTGTCCATAACGAACACCATGTTTAAGCATAAGGGTGTCCATATGTCAGTGACGTGCGGTCAGGGGCAGCAAGTGAGGCCACGCCTCCCCTGTCATCATGGAAAGAAAAAAAATTAATTGAAAAAATAAATGTAATTATTGTCTTTATCCTTTGATTTGTACTATAAACTTATTTTACTAAAACCTAAACCAGTTTTAAGTTGATTTTTATTCAAAATCGCCGATTTTTCTTAGCGTTCAAATACTGAGATGAGACGTGCAGACCTGCGCAGAGAGGCACTGCGCAGGAGAGGCACCGGCTGCTTCACTTCAGATTGCGCACTCACTCAGGTGACGTGCTGCAGGCAGCTGCTGTGTGAGCGATTTGGGAAGGCAGGAAAATTCCTGCCTCTTATGTCGCTATTAAAATGTCCAAATACTTTTGCTATATAAACTACATTTCTATAGTTTAGCTGGTGAATATAATGTCTCGTGTTTTTGTCTAAAACTGTATCTGTGCGCTGATTGATCTCATAAAACGGCTGTGAAGGTGTCAGGTTACATCCACACACACACACAGGCAGGCGAGCCTCTGGAGGCGGGGCTACTGAGCTCAGGGTTCTGTTTCAGCCTCGCGCTGCAGGAGGAAAAGTGACAACGCAAACAGAGCAAAAAGAGTAACTTTTCACAATCTACAAATATCTAGAACATTAAACACTTAACTAAAAGTTTTAGTATTTTGTTAACAATTTAGTTTTGATCATTTTTAAACATCAGCACAGAGTTTACATTTTTAACATGATTTCCCAAAACATTCCACAATTCAACTCCCTGTATTGAAATAAACCGTCCCTTCAAACTAGTTCTATACCTTGGCTTTGCAAAAATTTCAGTTCCCTTTAGACTGTAGCAGCTTTGAACATTTGAGGGTTCTATTACTAACAAAATATTATAGTCCACCAAATCATTAACCTTCAGTACTTTGAGTTGTTTAAATAATATATTATATGACATTAAGGCTTTCTTGTAATAATTCTCACAGCTCTTTTCTGTAAAATAAAAATAGATTTTGTTATAGTTTAATTTAATTTATAAGTAAAAGTAAGACTAAAATAATTTTTTCTCCAAATTAAATGTGCTTTTTTGTGTGCTACAGTTTGTATGTGTAAAGATTGCTGATATGAGATTTTAAACACAACTGCTGCCAATCAAATGGCGAATAAACTACTCTGTAGGGTTCATGTATTATAAAAGAAGAAAATAATGCTATCCAAAGTATCCAAAGCGCTGAAGAAGCTATGGCAGACAGAAGCCAAAACGTGGAGAACATTTTTTGTCTGTTTTCTATTATACGTATGGAAAAAAAAACTGCACAGTGCCTCACCAGCCATGAACCTCACCGCACGTCACTGCCATATGTGCTCTTGGCACCAGGACACCCTAGGTCACAGTTCGATGATCGACTTTGTTGTCGTCTCATCTGATCTGCGGCCGCATGTCTTGGACACTCGGGTGAGGAGAGGGGCGGAGCTGTCTACTGACCACTACCTGGTGGTGAGTTGGCTCCGATGGTGGGGGAGGATGCCGGTCAGACCTGGCAGACCCAAACGTATCGTGAGGGTCTGCTGGGAACGTCTGGCAGAGTCTCCCGTAAGACGGAGCTTTAACTCCCACCTCCGGGAGAGCTTTGAACACGTTCCGAGGGAGGCGGGGGACATGGAGTCCGAGTGGGCCGTGTTCCGCGCCTCTATTGTCGAGGCAGCTTATCGGAGCTGTGGCCGCAAGGTTGTTGGTGCCTGTCGAGGTGGCAACCCTCGAACCCGGTGGTGGACACCGGCAGTGAGGGATGCTGTCAGGCTGAAGAAGGAGTCCTATTGGGCCTTTTTGGCTTGTGGGACCCCGGAAGCAGCTGATAGGTACCGGCAGTCCAAGCGGCATGCGGCTCGGGTGGTTGCTGAGGCAAAAACTCGGGCGTGGGAGGAGTTCGGAGAGGCCATGGAGAATGACTTCCGTACGGCTTCGAGGCGATTCTGGTCCACCATCCGGCGTCTCAGGGGGGGAAAGAGGTACGAGACCAACACCATTTATGGTGGAGGTGGCGTGCTGCTGACCTCAACTCGGGATGTTGTGAGTCGGTGGGCGGAATACTTCGAAGACCTCCTCAATCCTACTGGCACGTCTTCCACTGAGGAAGCAGAGCCTGGGGACTTTGGGTCGGGTTCTCCGATCTCTGGTGCTGAGGTCGCCGAGGTGGTTAAAAAGCTCCGCGGTGGCAAGGCTCCGGGGGTGGATGAGATTCGCCCGGAGTTCCTTAGGGCTCTGGATGTTGTAGGGTTGTGTTGGCTTACGCGACTCTGCAATATCGCGTGGACATCGGGGGCAGTTCCCTTGGATTGGCAGACTGGGGTGGTGGTTCCCCTATTTAAAAAGGGGGACCGTAGGGTGTGTTCCAACTATAGGGGGATCACACTCTTAAGCCTCCCTGGTAAGGTCTATTCAGGGGTTCTGGAGAGGAGGGTCCGTCGGATAGTCGAACCTCGGATTCAGGAGGAGCAGTGTGGTTTTCGTCCTGGTCGTGGAACACTGGACCAGCTCTACACCCTCAGCAGGGTCCTGGAGGGTGCGTGGGAGTTTGCCCAACCAGTTTACATGTGCTTTGTGGACTTGGAGAAGGCATTCGACCGCGTCCCTCGGGGGGTTCTGTGGGGGGTACTCCGGGAGTATGGGGTACCAGGCCCTTTGATAAGGGCTGTTAGGTCCCTGTACGACCGGTGTCAGAGCTTGGTCCGCATTGCCGGCAGTAAGTCAGGCTCGTTTCCGGTGAGAGTTGGACTCCGCCAAGGTTGCCCTTTGTCACCGATTCTGTTCATAACTTTTATGGACAGAATTTCTAGGCGCAGCCAAGGTGTTGAGAGGATCCGTTTTGGTGACCTTAGAATCGCTTCTCTGTTTTTTGCAGATGATGTGGTCCTACTGGCTTCATCAGTTCGTGATTTACAACTTTCACTGGAGCGGTTTGCAGCCGAGTGTGATGCGGCCGGGATGAGGATCAGTTCCTCCAAATCCGAGGCCATGGTCTTGAGCCGGAAAAGGGTAGCATGCCCTCTCCGGGTCGGGGAGGAGGTCCTGCCCCAAGTGGAGGAGTTTAAGTATCTCGGGATCTTGTTCACGAATGAGGGAAAACTGGAGCGTGAGATCGATAGGCGGATAGGTGCAGCGTCCGCAGTGAAGCGGGCGCTGTACCGGTCTGTCGTGGTGAAGAGAGAGCTGAGTCAAAAGGCAAAGCTCTCAATTTACCGATCGATCTACGTTCCCACCCTCATCTATGGTCATGAGCTTTGGGTTGTGACCGAAAGAACAAGATCTCGGATACAAGCGGCTGAAATGAGTTTTCTCCGCAGGGTGGCTGGACTCTCCCTTAGAGATAGGGTGAGAAGCTCAGTCATCCGGGAGGGACTCGGAGTAGAGCCGCTGCTTCTCCACATCGAGAGGAGCCAGTTGAGGTGGCTCGGGCATCTGGTTAGGATGCCTCCTGGACGCCTCCCTGGTGAGGTGTTCCGGGCACGTCCCACCGGGAGGAGACCCAGAGGAAGACCCAGGACGCGCTGGAGGGACTATGTTTCTCGGCTGGCCTGGGAACGCCTTGGGATTCCCCCGGAGGAGCTGCTCCAAGTGGCTGGGGAGAGGGAAGTCTGGGCCTCCCTACTTAGGCTGCTACCCCCGCGACCCGACCCCGGATAAGCGGAAGAAGATGGATGGATGGATGGATGGATGAGATATCATATATACCACCACTCGGGCGCGGTACATGTCTGTGATGTCAGCGCTTAAATACGTCACCACCATGAGTCTGCAGAACCGATAAGCTGAATCGTTAAGACAAGCATCCTACAATTCCATGGAATTGGACTATTAAGAACCGGTTCTCTAACAGAACCGGTTCTCGGTTCCCATCCCTAGTCCTCTCCTATTCTCCTTATACTCCTCTCTGCTATCCCCCTCCCCTCAGGTCAAGAGCATCGGTGTCATCCTCGACACCACTCTTTCCTTCACTTCACACATCAACAATATTACTCTGTCTGCCTATTTCCACCTCCGTAATATTAACCGTCTCCGTCCTTCTCTCACACCCCGCTCCACAGCCATCCTGGTGCACAGCCTTGTGACTTCCCGTATTGACTACTGCAACTCCCTTCTCTACGGCCTCCCCAACAAATCTCTCCACAAGTTACAGATGGTCCAGAACTCAGCTGCCCGTGTCATCACTCAAACCTCCTACTATAACCACATCACTCCTGTCCTGCAGCAGCTCCACTGGCTCCCGGTTAAATCACGCATCATCTTCAAAATTCTACTCCTCACGTTCAAAGCTATCCACAACCTTGCCCCTCCTTATCTATCTGACCTCCTACAAATCTCCATCCCATCACGCTCTCTCAGATCCTCCTCTTCACTACAACTCCATGTACCCTCTGCCCGCCTCTCCACCATGGGGAGCAGGGCCTTCACCTGCTCTGCCCCTCACCTCTGGAACGCTCTACCGCCCGACCTTCGAAACACCACCTCCCTTTCTCTGTTCAAGACTGCCCTGAAAACCCATCTCTTTAGACTAGCTTATCATTAACTTTACTAAATGTATTTTTATCTTCCATTTTATATCCTTTATGTATTTTATATTTCAATTTGTCGCTGATAATGTTTGCTCTGTATTCACTGTGTTGGTTTGTTAAGTGTCCTTGGGTGTCATGAAAGGCGCTTTTAAATAAAATGATTATTATTATTATTATACCTACTGCCACTTGGTGATATTTTCTGGAAATACAACATACCCTTCCACTTCTACGCCGATGACTGTCAAATTTACTTCCCCCTAAGACACAATGGTACATGCTCTATTCAACCTCTGCTCGACTGCCTGGCTGACATCAGGGACTGGATGGCTTTAAATTTCTTAAGTTTCAATGATAAGAAGTCTGAAGCCATATTGTTCCTTCCCAATGACACAATCTCGAACCACTGCATCAACCTTTCCACTCTACACCTGTCTGAAAAACAAAAAGTCACAATTCTGGGAGTGATAATCGATCCTTCCATGAAACTCAACAGTCATGTAAATATGATCGTTAAATCCTGTTTTTTCTAGCTGAGGCGACTGTCTAAGCTGAAGCCCATATTGTCAAAAAATAATCTGGAAACAGTAATACACATATTTATTACATCTAGGCTTGATTATTGCAATTCACTTTTGCTTGGTGTCAGTCAGACCACCATTGTACGACTACAACTGGTTCAGAACACAGCAGCCCGGTTTTTAACCAGTACACGCAAAAGAGAGCACATTACACCAGTCTTGGCCTCCCTGCACTGGCTACCGGTTCATCTTCAAATCCAGTTCAAAATTCTCATGTATGTCTACAAATCGCTGAACAGTCTCGCCCCCGTCTATCTCTCGGATTTGATTCACCCTTATGTCCCTCCACGTGCTTTGAAGTCAGAGGACCGGGTACTTTTAAGAGTTCCGGGGACTCGTCTTAAATGAAGAGGTGACAGGGCATTCTCTGTAGCAGGCCCAAGACTCTGGAATGAGTTACTGCTGCTCGTCAGACTGGCCCCCTACTCCCTCTCGGTTTTCAAATCCCGTTTAAAGCCCCACTACTACTCTGTTGCTTTCAACACCAGCTGATTTGTATTTGGTCGTTTTTTTTTATGATCTGCAATGTTTTTTGTCTTTTGTCTTGTACTTCATTGTGTGTGTTACCTGTTGGTTGTTTGTTTGTTTGTTCAGCACTTTGGTTTGGCCTTGTTCCTGTTTAAAGTGCTTTACAAATAAAATGGTATGGTATGGTATCCATCCTTCCGAATTCCGTTTTTGACGTAAAACCGCTGGCCATCCTTCCGTATTCTGTTTACAACGTAAAACCGCATTCATAGTACAGTGCTGTACAGTGCAGTATTCCTCCGCCGTTGCAACGCGTACAGTACAATACTGTATTCTTCTGCCGCTACATTACCATGTTTATGACGTAAAACCACATGGCTCAAATAAGGCTTTTATTATTTTTAATATACTTTTTTTAGATGCGTCGTAACCATTAAACGTCGTAACTCGAGACCATCGTAACCCGAGGACTACCTGTATAATGTTTCTGTAAAGTGCCCTGAGTCAACTTTTTTGTGAATTGGTGCTAAATAAATAATCTGTCTTGAAACTGAATTGAATTGTCACTCCTGAACACAAGCCCAATATACTTGAAGTCCTCCACTTGAGGCAGAACCTCATTCCCAACCCAAAGAGAGCAATCCACCTTTTTACGACTGAGGACCATGGCCTTAGATTTGGAGGTGCTGATCCTCATATCAGCCACTTCACACTCAGCTGCAAACTACTGCAGTGAGAGCTGAAGATCATGGCATGATGATGCCATCGGAACACATCATGTGCAAATAGATGCAAATAGAATCCTGAGGCCATTGAACTGGACTCCCCTCACCCCATGGCTGTACTAAGAAATTCTGTCCATGAAATTTATGAACAGAGTCGGTGACAACTGGCAGCCCTGGTGGAGTCCAACTTCCACCTTGAAGGGGTCTGACTTACTACTAGCAATGTGAACCAAACTCTTGTACCACTTGTATGAGGACTGAATGGCTTGTTTCATCAGATCCACAATACATACTCATGGAGCCCCATATTTTCCCTTTAGGAACAAAATAAAAACACGTAGACTAGATGGTAAATGATAAATGTTAAATGGACTGTACTTATATAGCACCTTGCTATTTTATCAAGACACTCAAAGCGCTTTACACTACAATCTGTGCCCCCATTTACCCATTCATACTGCTCTAACCACTCAGCCACAAATGCCTAACAATGGGTAATCTCCTCTGACCCCTTGAGGATCCCAGTGTGGATAAAGAGCTTGTTCAACGTCTCACAGCCAGGACAGAACCCACATTGTTCCTCCTGAATCTGAGGTTCGACCAATGATAGGATTCGCTTCTCCAGTACCCCTGAATATACCTTACCAGGGAGGCTAATGAGAGTGATGCCCCTACAACTGGAGCACACATTGATGTCAGACTGTAGCACCTTAATTAAAATCTAAGTTCAATGAAGCATACCCTCACCTTGTGCTGAGATCAGCTTTAGATCAGCTTTAGACATAAGCCAGTTCCAGTGTTTACCACAGTTTGTAAGAATCATAAATTTAAAACTAAACATTTTCCCTCCTAGCTCTATATATTCTACAAGTCTATGTATCTTGTCAGTCTATGCATATTTGACAAGTTTCAGCCACTTTGGTCTTCTGCTTTAAAAACACAACCTAATTCACCATTTGTATAACAACACTGTTACAGCTTCTTAGTATTAAGGTCCTACTGACATTTTTGACAACAGTTCAAGTTATCTTGAAATGTACAATCATATAAGTGTGTGTGTGCAGACAATTTTATTGTTCCAGAACTACCTGTTTCAGTTGTGGGACTGGAGCTGGTAATGACAATAGGCAGCAATAGTAGAGTGTTTTTATGCATGCCTTTTGCTAACACATTTTGTTTTTGTTATACTTATCATCTGCAATTACCTTCCGTGCACGTAAAACGCACTAATTATGACTTACAAAGGTATGGTCACTGCATAATATTGCCAAACCTCAAGTTAATGTGATATATTTATAGGAGTATAAATGTGCCTGTGTTTGGCACTGAAAGAAGTTTGTCTCAAGGATCATGAGTTGCAATTGGACTTGGAGATAGAGACCTTTGGTGAGCCCATTCATTTGAACAGCAACTCCATGGTGACAGATAAATCGCTTGATGGAAGACTGAGCCTTTAAGTGAATAAAACACTGGTGTAACACTATTGTCATCAGAGAGAAAATGTGTACTCTTGACAGTGAACTTTTGTCTCCGTCTCTGCCCTTTTTATATGCCATGATAACTCCTGTAGCTTGTTATCACACTTGTTTACATTCATCCTAAGGATAATATGGGTCTAGCTACTCAAGCTTTCCTGAAGAGAGTACACCTGTTTCAGAAGATCTCCATGGACACTGTGTAAACCTTATCATGGGGGATTTTAGCCACTTCAAACTTGAGAAG
>JBBPBX010112103.1:0-10639 GCA_038048925.1 Garcialebias charrua
AGCAAATCAGCAGGAAATCTCATCAGCAAAATTATGTCAACAATCACACATGAGCACTTCTGAAAAGTGCAGCTTTTCACATCAAACCTGCAGCAAACCAGGGATTCCCATCAGCAAAATTATGTCAACAATCACACATGAGCACTTCTGAAAAGTGCAGCTTTTCACATCAAACCTGCAGCAAACCAGGGATTCCCATCAGCAAAATTATGTCAACAATCACACATGAGCACTTCTGAAAAGTGCAGCTTTTCACATCAAACCTGCAGGAAACCAGGGATTCCCATCAGCAAAATGTTGTCAACAATCACACATGAGCACTTCTGAAAAGTGCAGCTTTTCACATCAAACCTGCAGGAAACCAGGGATTCCCATCAGCAAAATGTTGTCAACAATCACACATGAGCACTTGTCAAAGTGCAGCTTTTCACAGCAAAACAGCAGCAAATCAGAGAGTCACATCAGCAAAATCATGTCAGCAATCACACATGAACACTTGTCAAAGAGTGCAACATATCTGGCCCTTTTCAATGCTGAAAGCTCGGTGAAGTGCAATTTTGGAGAAAGATGGATGGACGTCAGTCGCTTAAATACACAGAGGGCGGGGCCTCTGGCACGACGTTGATGCCCTAGCCGTAAAGGCGTGATTGTATTCCTTCAGGTAATCGCGCGGGGCGCAATTCCCATAGCAAGTATGTTGCACCGAGAGACTGACTGATAAGGGAACCAGCAGGCCAGCGAGCCCTCGCTCGCGCCCCTGCCCCAGCGGCTGCGGCTACTCCCTGTTGGCGATGGACACCCACGAGGCCTGTCCCGTCTACCTGGGTATTCTGCACGCGAGAACAGCGCTGGGATCCCCCGAGTCCTACCCACACTAAAGCCGGATGCCGGCGGCCGTGAGAAAGTGCAGCGTGGACACCGTGGCTAAAGCAATACATAGTTCCCTTGTGACGTCACATCCGTCTTACTTCCGGGTGGACCCTCATTTTGAAAGTCAGAACAGGGGACAGCGCGGTTTAATGGATGTTCATTTTTCACGTTTTTTTTGTGTGTTAATTTCTAATTACAGGGAACCCCCGACCTACGAACCCACCGACCTACGAACCACGGGACCTACGAACGAGTTAAAGTAGAAGAATACCATCGACGTACGGCAGAAAATATGTGACCTACGAACGAACCAAGTTAAAAATATATAATCGAGCTACGGCACACGACCTACGAACGAGCCCCATTACAGGTATATAATCGAGCTACGGCACACGACCTACGAACGAGCCCCATTACAGGTATATAATCGAGCTACGGCGAAACTGCGTCACAAAACGGCAATCGGCGAGGTGGGGGAGGGGATCGCCTTTGGCTGTTGCTGGTTGGGCATGGGCGTGACACTGCGCATGGCAGTGGAAAAGTACCGCCAGCGAGAGGGGGGGGCTGGGCTTTCTGGCGGATGTACACACAGCCGCAGTGCAGCTGGCGGCGGAGGGATCCGTACAGGTAAAGCGGTAACTATTTAAAGGGCTGCGGCCATTTTGTGCCTCGTGGTTTTCTACGGTGATTGATGGTAGAAGACAGTTACGAACAACAGCGAACACGAACAAAGAACACGAACGAAGAACACGAGAAAAAAAAAAGTACGAAGAACCTACGAGCAGGTACAGTACATTTACAGTAAATTTATATCAGTTTTAGACTAAAGCCAACGTTAGCACACGTTAGAATTAATTTAATTTGTGCTCTTAGGAGTTAGCACGTTAGCTAATTGTCGACGACGACGACACGACGATACGAGTTGTCCACGGGTCATCGAACGGGCAGGTAGGCCCAGTACTAAATGAAAAAATATTTTTAGACGAAAGCAAACGTGAGCATTCATTTTTGAACGTTAGCATTAATTTTAATTTTTGCTACTTAGGAGTTAGCACGTTAGCTAATTGTGACGAGAACGACAGGAGTTGTCCACGGGTCATCGAACGGGCAGGTACGGTCCAGTACTAAATGAAAAAATATTTTTAGACGAAAGCAAACGTGAGCATTCATTTTTGAACGTTAGCATTAATTTTAATTTTTGCTCCTTAGGAATTAGCACCTTAGCAATGGCTCCGAAGAGACCTGCAAAGTCCGCGGACGCGGCACAGGGGAAAAAACCTCGTCGTACCATAACGCTGGAGACGAAGGCAAAAATTATAAAAATGGCAGATGAGGGCATGACTCCCTCTAAAATTGGAGATGCGCTAGGGTTGCCGAGGTCAACTGTGGGGACAATAATGGCGGACAAAGAAAGAATTTTGCAGCAGGTGCGTGCTTCAGCCCCCATGAAGTCCACCATAATTACAAAGCAAAGGACGGGGAGAATAGTCGAGATGGAAAGGTTGCTTGTCCTCTGGCTGGAGGACAACACACAGCGCAGAATCCCAGTTGGGATGTCTGTGATCTGTGAAAAGGCAAAGAGGATTTATGACAGGCTGCAGGAACTAGGGTTGACTGGGGCAGGTGCAGGGGAGCAGGGGGGTGCAGGGGAGCAGGGGGGGGGGGTGCGGGGGAGCAGGGGGGTGCGGGGGAGCAGGGTTCTGCACAGAGTGATCTGGGTGAAGGGACGTCCTCTCAGAGCGATCCGGGTGAAGGGACGTCCTCTCAGAGCGATCCAGGTGAAGGGACGTCCTCCCAAAGTGCTGGAGGAGGGCCTTCGAGCAGCACATCATGGGAGTTTACTGCCTCCAAAGGATGGTTTGATCGGTTTAGGAAGAGAAACAACTTCCACAACATCAGAGTGCAGGGTGAGCACTTTAATTTCTCATTTTTCTTTTTTAATACTGTAAATGCATACAGTACAGGTAGTCCTCGACTAACGAATATTTTTTTTTTTTCATTTTATTACAGTGTGTTACAACAGCTTAACCATGTCATTTTGTGTGCATTTAAACAGGAGAGGCAGCAAGCGCTGACCACGAGGCAGCTGAGGCATTCCCAGCAGAACTGGCTGAGATCATCAGGGATGGCGGGTACACTGCGCAGCAAGTGTTCAATGTGGATGAGACAGGGCTGTTCTGGAAGCGTTTGCCAGACAGGACGTACATCAGCAAGGAAGAACGAACCGCACCCGGCCACAAGGTCGGCAAGGAGCGTTTGACCTTGCTGGTGGGGGGCAATGCTGCGGGTGACTGCAAACTCAAGCCGTTGTTGGTGTACCAATTTAATAAACCCAGGGCCTTCAAAGATGTTGATAAATCATCGCTTCCTGTTTTTTGGGCGTCTAATAAAAAGGCTTGGGTGACGCTGGAAGTTTTTACAAATTGGTTCACCAAGAACTTTGTTCCGCAAGTGAAGCGTTTTTGCAATGACCAACGCATTCCCTTTAAAATCCTCCTGATCTTGGACAACGCTCCAGGACACCCCCCTGGTCTCACCACTAGGAACAAAGATGTTAAGGTGGTGTACCTGCCTCCCAACACCACCTCATTGATCCAGCCAATGGACCAGGGGGTTATTAGTACGTTTAAGGCGTACTACCTACAAAGAGTCATACGTGCTGCTTTGGAGGCTACGGAGAACTCTCAGACCCTTACGCTGAAAGACTTCTGGCGTAAGTTCAACATCCTTGATGCTGTGCTGAACATTGGCATCGCCTGGCATCGTGTAACTCGACAGAACATGTGCGGAGTATGGAAGAAGCTCTGTCCAGAGCTTGTTCAGGAGGTACACGATGCCCAGGAGGTGGACCGTGTAATAGAGGATGTTGTGAGGATGGGCAGGTCACTGGAGCTCGACATGGACCAGGACGATGTCCAACACCTTCTCAGTTCGTCTGGAGAGGATCTGTCCCCAGACGACCTGATTAGTCTGGACAGGCACGTCACGGATGAGGAGGTGGTGGAGGAGGAGGTGGAGGTCATTCCTCCGACCTTCACCAGGCAGGAGATGGTGCTGGGCTTTCAGGAACTCCACAGCTTCCTGGCGAGGATGGAGAAGCAGGACTCGGATTGTGAGAGGTTCGCCAAGGTCCGTAGGGGTGTCCTCAATGAAGTTGCGTGTTACCAGCAGATCCTTGAGGACAAAAAACGTGAAAAGGTGCAGAGCAGCATGCTCAATTATTTTCGAAAAGTCACAGCACCGCCTCCAGGATCTGCTGGTGCACCAGCTGAAAGGCCGTCCAGTCCTCCTGCAGCAAGCCAGGAGGAGGCCTTGGACATCCCAGCGGACGAGCGGCCATCCAGTCCTACTGCAGCAAGCCAGGAGGAAGCCATGGACAGCCCACCATCTCCCCAGTGAAACACGCCGCCCCCCCCCGCTCCCTCCCTCCAGGTACAGCACGTACTGTAATGAAATGTTTTTTTTTTTTTGGAGTTGTCATGTTACACAAATTAATTTAATCTGTTACTGTCTCTGCTTATGTTCACAGCCTTCCTCCTCCTTCCCCTCCTCTTCACCAACTCCACCATCCCATCACTGACCTGCCCACCCTCACATCCCAGCACAGCAACGTCAGAAAGGTACAGCAAAGACATGTTAATTTATTTTCTCTTTTTTTTTACTTACATCTACACCTACTGTAATCATCACCTCTCTCTCGACAGCCTCCAAAGCGGCACGTCCCCCTGGTCCATCCACACACCTGCTACGCACCACACCACACACGTAAGGAGAAGTTGTTGTTGTCTGTGTTGTTGTTATGTGCAGGTGTTCACGTCTGTGTGTGTTTGTGTTTCAACAGATCCACTTGCTGTTTCGCCTCATGGAACAGCGTCGGGTACCACGTACCCGTGCTCCTGCTGCTCTGCCTCCAGCCTCCAGCCTCCTGCACCTCCTCCAGCCTCCTCCCTGTGCTCCTGCTCCACACATGCACCACACACGTAAGGAGAAGTTGTTGTTGTCTGTGTTGTTGTTATGTGCAGGTGTTCACGTCTGTGTGTGTTTGTGTTTCAACAGATCCACTTGCTGTTTCGCCTCATGGAACAGCGTCGGGTACCACGTACCCGTGCTCCTGCTGCTCTGCCTCCAGCCTCCAGCCTCCTGCTCTGCCTCCAGCCTCCTGCCTGTCCTCCTGCTCCACACACCACACCACACACGTAAGGAGAAGTTGTTGTTGTCTGTGTTGTTGTTATCAGCAGGTGCTGACGTGTGTGTGTGGTTGTGTTCCAACAGTTCATCCGCGTGTTGATCCACGTCATGGATGAGCCTCTGGTGCTACGTGCTACTGGTCCTCCAGCCTCCTGCACCTGCTCCAGCCTCCTGCTCTGCCTCCAGCCTCCTGCCTGTCCTCCTGCTCCACACACCACACCACACACGTAAGGAGAAGTTGTTGTTGTCTGTGTTGTTGTTATCAGCAGGTGCTGACGTGTGTGTGTGGTTGTGTTCCAACAGTTCATCCGCGTGTTGATCCACGTCATGGATGAGCCTCTGGTGCTACGTGCTACTGGTCCTCCAGCCTCCTGCACCTGCTCCAGCCTCCTGCTCTGCCTCCAGCCTCCTGCCTGTCCTCCAGCCTCCTGCTCTGCCTCCAGCCTCCTGCCTGTCCTCCTGCTCCACACACCACACCACACACGTAAGGAGAAGTTGTTGTTGTCTGTGTTGTTGTTATCAGCAGGTGCTGACGTGTGTGTGTGGTTGTGTTCCAACAGTTCATCCGCGTGTTGATCCACGTCATGGATGAGCCTCTGGTGCTACGTGCTACTGGTCCTCCAGCCTCCTGCACCTGCTCCAGCCTCCTGCTCTGCCTCCAGCCTCCTGCTCTGCCTCCAGCCTCCTGCTCTGCCTCCAGCCTCCTGCCTGTCCTCCTGCTCCACACACCACACCACACACGTAAGGAGAAGTTGTTGTTGTCTGTGTTGTTGTTATCAGCAGGTGCTGACGTGTGTGTGTGGTTGTGTTCCAACAGTTCATCCGCGTGTTGATCCACGTCATGGATGAGCCTCTGGTGCTACGTGCTACTGGTCCTCCAGCCTCCTGCACCTGCTCCAGCCTCCTGCTCTGCCTCCAGCCTCCTGCTCTGCCTCCAGCCTCCTGCTCTGCCTCCAGCCTCCTGCCTGTCCTCCTGCTCCACACACCACACCACACACGTAAGGAGAAGTTGTTGTTGTCTGTGTTGTTGTTATCAGCAGGTGCTGACGTGTGTGTGTGGTTGTGTTCCAACAGTTCATCCGCGTGTTGATCCACGTCATGGATGAGCCTCTGGTGCTACTGGTCCTCCAGCCTGCCTCTGGTGTCCTGCATGTTGCCTCCATCCATCACCTTTGTGTCGTTCTGCATAAATGACTGCTGCCAAAAACCAAAAAAACTTCATGTGATGCACAGACCTGCTCACATCAGGACCACAGACCTGAACTGACACATGCCTGAACTTACAGCTGGCCTAAAATGCTCCCAACATTCATTGTTGAGCAATGGCTCAGCAGTTCCATCAGATGCAGGTTTGATCATGAGAACAACATCTGTCTACCTACACTTCGGTCAAAGTAAGACAATTTTGATTCATTTTTCTGCTGCTTCTCGCTTTTTCGGAGTTCATGGACTTCTTTCTCATGCACATGGACACTCATCAACGCAACGTGCTCATGTGTGATTGCTGACATCATTTTGCTGATGTGACTCTCTGATTTGCTGCTGTTTTGCTGTGAAAAGCTGCACTTTGACAAGTGTTCATGTGTGATTGTTGACAACATTTTGCTGATGGGAATCCCTGGTTTCCTGCAGGTTTGATGTGAAAAGCTGCACTTTTCAGAAGTGCTCATGTGTGATTGTTGACAACATTTTGCTGATGGGAATCCCTGATTTCCTGCAGGTTTGATGTGAAAAGCTGCACTTTGACAAGTGCTCATGTGTGATTGTTGACAACATTTTGCTGATGGGAATCCCTGGTTTCCTGCAGGTTTGATGTGAAAAGCTGCACTTTTCAGAAGTGCTCATGTGTGATTGTTGACAACATTTTGCTGATGGGAATCCCTGGTTTCCTGCAGGTTTGATGTGAAAAGCTGCACTTTTCAGAAGTGCTCATGTGTGATTGTTGACAACATTTTGCTGATGGGAATCCCTGGTTTCCTGCAGGTTTGATGTGAAAAGCTGCACTTTTCAGAAGTGCTCATGTGTGATTGTTGACAACATTTTGCTGATGGGAATCCCTGGTTTCCTGCAGGTTTGATGTGAAAAGCTGCACTTTTCAGAAGTGCTCATGTGTGATTGTTGACATAATTTTGCTGATGGGAATCCCTGGTTTGCTGCAGGTTTGATGTGAAAAGCTGCACTTTTCAGAAGTGCTCATGTGTGATTGTTGACATAATTTTGCTGATGGGAATCCCTGGTTTGCTGCAGGTTTGATGTGAAAAGCTGCACTTTTCAGAAGTGCTCATGTGTGATTGTTGACATAATTTTGCTGATGAGATTTCCTGCTGATTTGCTGCAGTTCTGATGTGAAGTTACTGATGTACAGGTGTTTATGGATGCATGTGTGGTGTAATTGTTTAGATAAGTGCTTGTAAATAAAGTTCTGTGCATGTATATAGCCCAGTATGTCAGTGTCATGCTGTTAAATGTGGGCGCGGCGGTCCGTTAGCGGTATTTCCGCGACCTACGAACAGAATAGCGACCTACGAACGAGACGCT
Source organism: Garcialebias charrua (assembly GCA_038048925.1). NCBI lineage: Eukaryota > Metazoa > Chordata > Actinopteri > Cyprinodontiformes > Rivulidae > Garcialebias > Garcialebias charrua. The sequence goes on from JBBPBX010112103.1 coordinate 7,597, forward strand.
ACTTTCACCCCCCACCTACGAACCGATCGACCTGCGAACGGTTCTTAGGTCCCAAACTCGTTCGTAGGTCGGGGGTTCCCTGTATATATATATATATATATATATATATATATATATATATATATATATATATATATATATATATATATATATATATATATATTAATGGTGGGATAGTTAACGCGTTAACTCATGAGATTAATGTAAAATGATTAATCAGTTAATATTATAAAAAAGAAGATTAATCTCGCTTTCAGCCGTTTTCAGTCTAGTGGGGGCAGTAATGCGCTTAAAGTCGTTTGCCAACTGCCAGCAGAAGAAGAGCGCAGCTCGCCTCATAAGCGCATGCGCAAATGAGCTCACCTACGTCACTTCTGGAAAGACTCGGCTTGGAAAACAAACGAAGATGAACGTGGATAGTCCAAAAAGTGTGGTTGGTGGCAAATTTATTTAAAAAAAAAACCCTGATGGGAGCGTGGACAAAACGAAGGTGGTATGTACCTATTGCAGTGATGAATTTTCTTTTCACCGAAGTACAACCAGCCTAAAATACCATCTTCGGGCGAAGCATGTTTTCGCCGATGTTAGCAAGAATGCTACTTCCGTTAGCAAGAATGCTAGTTCGGAGGAGCCAACTACATCAATGGGGGCTCGGCAGACAACGATGGCGGAGTTTAGCCGTCCAAAAGTGAACAAAACGACAGCAGAGAAAGCAAGTTATGCTACCGCTAAATGGATAGCCCAAGACTGTAGACCAATTAACATAGTTGAAGACCGGGGGCTTCTTAATATGCTTCGCGTCTACACAGGAGACCCGACAGTAACGTTGCCTTCCCGGAGGACTATTGTTAAAAGAATACATGAACTGTTTGACACCACGAAGACTTCTAAAGCACTGCAGCTGGAGAATGCTGAATATATTGCTCTAACTGGAGACCACTGGACCTCCGTGAGTAATAACAATTACCTCGGTGTTACTGCACACCTAATAGATAAGGAATGGCAGCTACACTCTTTCAGTTTGGGCGTTTTAAAAACAGAAGAAAGACATTTTGCAGACGCATGCGCTGGTCAGTTTCTCCAAGTGGCTAAAGAGTGGAATATTACTGAGAAGGTCACCACTTTAGGAACTGACAGTGCTCCCAACATGGTTGCTGCTGCAAGAAGTTTGCCTTTTGAACACGTGCCCTGTGTAGCTCATGCTGTACATCGAGTTATCACCGTAGCTTTGCGAGACGGTGGATTTGATATCCCCTTAGCTAAGTGCCGTAAAATAGTGGGACATTTCAAACACAGCCCTGCAAATGCATCAGAGCTGCAAAAACAGCAAGCCTCTCTTGGCGTTAAGGAGGAGGCACTTGTCCAAGATGTGCCTACACGCTGGAATTCAACTCTGGACATGATTCAACGGATTCAGCACAACAAAGAGCCACTCAAAGCAACACTGGCCCACCAAAAGCACAACTTAGCCCTGATAACCCCAGCTGAATATGAGAAGTTGGCAAAACTAGAAAATCTACTTGAGCCCTGCAGGTGAGTTTTTCTTTTTTTCTCCTACATTTTAATAATGAATCTAACAATCTAATAATTTAATTGTATTCTCTGTGGTGTGTTCTTGTATGTCTGCTCTGCAGGTACGTCACACAGCTCCTAGGTGGGGAAAAGTATGTATCTTGCTCTGCTGTGCTACCTGCACTCTGCCATCTTCTTCATACAATGGAGGTGTCTGATGTTGATCCAGCTTATGTAGTCCGCTTCAAGACTGCATTTACAAACGATCTCAACAAACGAAAGCAGAACTTGAATCTGGACTGGTTAAAGGTATGTTGTTTTATTACTTGTTTTATTTACATTTAACTCTGTTGCACCTTGTAGCACTTTGAGATTTTCATTAATGAAAAGTGCGTTTAAAAATTGAATTCATTATTATTATTATTATTAAGGTAGCAACCGCTTTGGATCCAAGATTTAAGGACCTCAGATGCCTCCCCAGGGCAGAAAGAGGAGAGGTGTGGAAAAAGCTGAATGAGATGATGGCCAAAAAAGCTGCACCCCAGGATCCCACAGATGAAATGGAGCCAGAGCCACCAAAGAAAAAGATGGCCCTTCTACTCTTTGGATCAGACTCCGAGTCTGATGATGAAGGATTAGCTACAGACAACACAGTAGAGCGGTACAAGTCAGAGCCCTGTGAGAGCATTGACTTATGCCCAATACAGTGGTGGTCAGCACACTCAGTGGTCTATAGTGAACTGGCCTGTTTTGCACAAAAGTACTTGGCCACACCCGCTTCAACAGTGCCATGTGAAAGACTTTTCTCTCTAGCAGGCCATATTGTACAAAAAAAAAGATCAGCTCTGTCATCTGAAAATGTGAACAAGTTAGTCTGTTTAAGTGACTGGTTGAAGGATGAGTAGGTTAGGATAAATGTGACTAAATAATATTTAGTCAACCAGTCACTTAGGCAAACTAACTTCTTCACATTTTCAAATGACAGAGCTTAACATTTTTTTTCAGCATTTCAAATTAACCTAAAGTCCACTTGTGTAACATACACAAGTGGACTTTAGGTTAATTTGAAATGCTGAAAAAAAAATGTTAAGCTCTGTCATTTGAAAATGTGAGGAAGTCAGTTTGCCTAAGTGACTGGTTGAAGGTGGGGTACGTTATGGTAAAGTGATTGTAAATATGTTTTGTTTTGTTTTGTTTGAAACAACATTACTACTTCTTTAAACCTTCTTTTGTTTAATTTGAAATGCTGAAAAAAAAACTGGTTTGACACAATAAAAACGTTTTCTTCCACATTTTATTGAAACCGTCATATTTACATTTCAAGCATACAAAGTTACCGGTAAGCATTGAGATTAATCTGATTAATCTGATTAATCACATTCTCCAGAGTGTGATTAATCAGATTAAAAATTTTAATCTTCTCCCAGCACTAATATATATATATATATATATATATATATACACATATATATACATATATATATATATATACATATATATATATACATACATATATATATATATATATATA
>JBBPBX010112105.1:0-10639 GCA_038048925.1 Garcialebias charrua
ATTATTAACTGTTTTAAGTAATCTGTTATTTTGGATATATTTGCATTTATACTTCTGCTGTTAAAGTGAATAATAGAGAGAACTCCATTTGTTATATTGATGTCATTAAATTGCTCTCCATTGTAGTATTCGCTATCTTTTATTACTGGAAAAAAGTTAGCATCAATAACATCATTAACATTATATATTTTAGGTTCTGAGTCTTCGTATGTTGTCATGTTTTAATGTATTTGTTCATTTCAATCTCTGTAAAAAGGGCGGTGCACTGAACACATGTTGTGTTCACACAAGGCATAAGCAGATGTTGATGTTGCCTTGACTTTGAGCAAAGCTATTGGTATTTTTTTTACTCTGTATTTCATCTGAGCACCATTCAATCAAGAAATTGAGGTCAATTTCCAAATTAGATGTGTATTTATTCTCCAGGTTAGACTAATTATTCTTATTGCTTTGGTTCACTAAAACCTTTCTGCGTTAAACAGGATCCAACAGACCTTACCCCTTTTATATTCAATCAGCCACTAATTTTAGTTGTCACAATAGGTAGTGAACACATTAAGATTGACCACATTGTAGAAGTGATGGGCTAACCTAATGAGATGAGACAGCAGTTACTGCAGCCACTTCAGTGTGTCCTGGACTCTTTATAGAGGCCGTGAACAAGCCAGGCTTTGTTACCATGCGTCCTAGGGGATGTTGCACAAATAAGAGCACTCATTCAGTTGATTTAAATGTGTGTAATCTCACGCCTCTTTCCCTTTATCCTTTGTTGCCTTTAGAAAGGATAGGTCATAGTGGGTCAGTGCAATGACACATCCACAAATTAGGTATAGGATTGGATTTTCCATTTGGAAGCTTCTGTTTATTTACTTTTATTTGGCTGTTTTTGTGTCTCTTCATTGCAAATCACAAGAATCACAGCTAGGTGTTCCCTCCAACTTTATTTTTAAAGTTGTGAGGGGCGTGTGGAAGGATCCCACAGCCAGGGGGTTCTGTGGCTCCTTATAAACATTTCAGAAATTGCTCTCCAGACTCTCAGAAGCTAAATATCTTCAGTAGGTATCATTACTCTGTGTCCAGTTTTCCTATTAAATACATGATTAAAGCAAGAAAACTTGGGGGTGGATGAAGGTAGTTGATTTAGTAATTTTAGCAATAATTATTTTTTGATTAAGAAAATACATGTACAGTAGAAAATATAGTAATGTTCGCCTCAAAGCTAGTAAAGAGCTACACAATTATACTTAAACCTTTTTTGAACGTTATATGGATGCACATGGAGCTCAGTCTGAACTAAATTGAGTCTTACAGCCAAATGATTTATGACTCTTTCATTGAGGAACCGGCCCAAGAACCGGGGTGCTAGTTTCCTGGGGTTATACTTGATATCCATGTCCTATGTATAGAACCATACCTTCAACTTAATACTTGGGTGGTGCAGATTGATGGCGATCAGCGAACCTCTTGTTTTGGGTTGCTGTACACAAGATGGCCCTCTTCCTCTTGTGCCAAAACCTTCATCAATAGCAGAGATGGTGTAGCATGGATGGGACTAAGACCTTGGATTCTTGATTGGGAAACAGGTGGTGAGTAGCCCAAGGATGTCTAGAAAGCTGAAAACCCACTAGCAAAAGAAGTGAGTGTGTTATGGGTGTACTTGATCCATACCAAATGTTTTCTCTATGATGATGGGTTGTTGAGCTGAGCGAAGTTTCCAGATCCTGGTTGTAATGATCCATTTATCCATTAGACTGGGGATAGTATCCTGACGTCAAGTTGCTTGAAGCTCCAAAAGCACTGCAGAAAGCTTTCCAGATTTTGAATATGAACTCATCAGTTGGAGACAATATCTGAAGTGATGCCATGAATTCCTCCTAGGATGACTCTGTTTTGTTGTTTCTATTTATTTGTCAGTTTATTTTATTTTATCTTTTTTATTTCTTTAAACTACAATGTTGTTTTGTTTCAGTTATGTTTTTTTTCTAATCGAAAAGTTTGAAAATTAAAGTTCCAGATGGCTTATCTATTATTGTTGTTACAGGAAAGATATCTGTGACCCCCAGGAACCTGTGAATGCCACCCACTCTCGTAAGAAAAGACACTGTCAACAAGATTTATTTATTTTTTGTCTCAAAATGGGTTTTATTAACCATACTTTTCTGCTGTACTGGTAAAAAGTTGTGAAGTTATGGTAATTTATAACATGAAAGCTGGCACTGAGGTTATTCTACAAAACTAACCTGTTCAGTTCTGGAAGTCAGAATGGGTCAGAGCTTCAGACAGGTGAAAGCATTGATAAGCGTGTACTTGTAAATGCATCGATCTTCTGTGAATGCTAGCTGTTCTTCAAAGCTTTGTAATAAATCTGATGAACTTACACCTGTTTTTTCGGATAATTTATTTCTACCACAACAATCATCTTTGATGGAAAACACTTACCCCCCCCTTTGTACTTACCATTGACTGGTAAAGTACAAAGTAGGTAATCTTAGAAATTCTGTTAGCGTAAAGTAGAAAGGATTCTTTGAAAGCTAATTTACACTGTAGGAGGAACCCTCCACAATGGTCAGGGTCTCCTGAGAAAAACTCAAAAGGTTTAACATTTAAAGACCGTGTAAAGTGAATTTCAACATTTTCTTAAATAAACATTATAAATGTGATAATTGTAATGTTGTAAATGAGTAAAAAGTCTCAAAATTGTAGCTCAATTCATTTTGAAGTTATACATGAAACTGTGTATAAAGACATGTGTGTTTCAGGATTTTTTAGGCGTGTTTTAAACGGGACCGCGTTTCGTCACGCGGTCCTCATTAGTATAGCCCCCACCCCCTGCAGCTCCAGTCATATAAATTGTTCTTCGCATGGGTGGAGCCGTTCACTCGCGACTCGCAGATAGCATCAGATAGCAATAGCATAGATATTTTGTTCATTGTTAGCTAGCTAATCAATTATGCCTCGTTCCTGCATCTTCCCAGGATGTTTTAATGGTCAGGGCACCTGCTACTGACCGTCTCCCTCCTCAGCCTCCGGACACCGCCGCCGCCTTTCCTGTTTCTTTTCTTTCTTTCTTTTTTTTATTGCTAAGCCTGTGCCCTACAAGTTCACAAGCTCCTTTTTTGCTAAGAAAATGCGACAGGTCCATTGCATACTTAGTTATCAACGTGATTACTCTTTATCTTAATCACCAACACAGCCCTCTTTATCTTAATCACCAACACAGCCCCCGCATGCGATGTGTCGGGTCGGACCGGTGCAGCCGCGCGAGTCCGCTCATCTTCTAAACACATAACAGCGGAGTTATGAATTATAGTTGCGTCCTCAACTTTAAAAATAAAACCAGAGTTGTTTGTGCACTAAAAACAGCGTAACTCTTGGAAAAAGGAGCAAACAGAGCAGGTTTACTGATGAACCTGTCTTCCTCCTCCACACAGTTCAGCTCTGAGCGAGAGAGTCCTCCTACTTGCTCTCTGAGCTGCAGTGCTGCGCTGAAACCACGCCCACTGCTGACACGCCCCCACAGTTCCAGACTAAGAGAAAATAATGTATTTTCATGATTTTTGACACTTAATTTTATAAGGAAAACAATGTTTTTAATCAGTCAGATTTATATGGGTGATTAATAACACATATTTATGCCATGTGATAAACTAAAAACACAAATCTAATTTCACTTTACACGGTCTTTAAATGGTGCAGCCGTGGCATAGTGGTAATGGCAGTCGTCCCCCGATCAGAAGGTTGGAAGTTCGAATCTCGGTTCCCCACACCATGTGTCGTTGTGTCCTTGGGCAAGACACTTAACCCCGAGTTGCTCCCGGTAGGACTGGAAAGCGCCTTGCATGGCAGTCTGCCGCTACCGGTGTATGAATGTGTGTATGAATGGGTGGATGGTTGGTATTGTAAAGCGCTTTGGGGCCCCTCATAGGGGTCTGGAAAGCGCTATATAAATAAGCTCCATTTACCATTTACCATTTACCTGTTGAGTTATGGAACTACTTTCAGGGATGGAAATTGTAGAACTGGTTTCCTGCTGCACAGCTGGGACTGTAGGAGGTGAGAGTGAAAGTCATAGGTTAATAGAGTAAACCATACCTCCTAGTTCATGCATGTTGGACTGGGCAGCTTGTTGTTGGGACAGGATGCATTGGAGCATGCTCTCTAGCTTGTCTATTTGTTCCACCTGAGAAGCAAATGGAGCTTGTTCGCCCCTGGTCTTGTTCTGTTTTTTTTAATTTGACTGGAGCATTTATTTAATGTTCTTGGTGAACCCAGATTGATACAAGACCTGGAACAAAACACAATTCCAGAGGGTAAAGGTTCAACATTGTTTATTATATACAATGAATGGTAGAATGCACAGAAGATCTTCTGGAACCCCTGAGGAGGAGGGACAAGGCCAGACGAGTATAGATGTAGGAGTTGGTAATTGAAGGCTATTGTTTGTTTCTTCTTACAGGTTGGATGTTTGGTTGAGCACTGAAGCAGATCCAAAAAAGGCTTCCAGGATGTGGTGTTCCAGCAGGGCAGACAGGTGGCTGGAGGGCAAGGCACAAAGGACTGGGAACAAGACCAAGGCTGTCCTGGACTGAAAGTCACCCGAGGAAGCAGGATGACCGGAGGCACAAAGAAAAAGGTAAGTAAAAGCTTATTTAGCAAAGCACAAACAGCCACAGCCATAAATACCATGCGAAGAGTAGCACTCGACTACAGCCTTAAGTAGTGGAGATCAGGGGCGGCCAGCCAGTAGAGGGCGCCAGGGCGCCACCCCACTGGAATTTCTGGACCATTTGACATTAAGTGCTTTTTTTTTTAAATAATAAAATTGAAATAATAACATAAAAATATTTCAAAATATATGAATAAATGTTTTTAGTTGTGTAGGATAAAAAGTTTGAGTAATGATGAGTTATATTGTTTGTTTCAAAACACGTTTTTCTGATTGGTGACGTAATTCCAGTTTGGGGCGCTCTTATCTGATCCATTGACTCTCGTTATAACTGGCGCATGCGTACTGATGCCACCACGTTACAAAACTGAAAGTTATGCACCATAACTAATGTTCCCTGAAGGAAGGGAACGAGGTACAACATACTTGCTATGGGAATTGCGCCCGCGCCATTACCTGAAGGAATACATTCACGCCTTTACGGCTAGGGCGTCAACGTCGCGCCAGAGGCCCCGCCCTCTGGGTGTTTAAGCGACAGACTCCTATCCATCTTTCTCCAAGATTGCACTTCACCAAGCTTTCAGCATTGAAAAGGGCCAGATATGTTGCACCTCGTTCCCTTCCTTCAAGGAACATGAGTTATGGTGCATAACTTTCAGTTCCCTTTCAGTCAAGTTCTCTCGATGTACCATACTTGCTATGGGAACGTAATTCATTCACGCCCTTGAAATGCTCAGTAAAATGCATGCTAGTGTGAACGTCTGCCCTTGACCAGCAGGCATCTCAAGGCTACTTTCTACTGTGTGTTAAAAAGAACAGCCTGAGTGACATCACACGCAGTAACATCCAAACTGTAATGCTTTGCAAAAGTGTTTAATGAGCTCCAATTCGCAGCAGCACAAACGTCTGCAACTGGTACACCCTTGAACAGTGACCACAAAGTGGCCAAGCCCCTAGTCGAGTGAGCGTGCACTCCAGAGGGCACCTGTTGACCTTTGCTACTGTACGCCCTTTTAATGGCCTTAGTCACCCAATGTGAGAGGCGTTGTTTTGATAGGGCCTTTCCGGTAGCAGGTGCTGCTAAGCACATGAACAGTTGATTTGTTTTTCTCCATTCGGCTGTTCTTTGCATGTAAGTGCGTAACGCTAAGTGCTTAAATCTCTCACGGGGAAGAGAGCCTTCAGCCTTTCCTGTTCCTGAGTGAAGACAGGAGCAGGTGGAAAAAGAGGAGAGATCAAAGTCCAGACTCCTATGGTTTAAAGTCAAGACCTTGGGATGTATGTGGGATTAGGCCTTAAGGTGACCTTTGACCCGTCAGGGACGAATCTGGTACACATTGGATGTACAGACAATGCATGGAGGTCACCCACGCATTTCGCCGAGCAAAGTGCAAGGAGTAGAGCGGTTTTATAAGATAACAAATCTATCTTAACCTCACTCAGTGGCTCGAATGGGGGGTCACAGAGATCCCCCAAGACCAGGCCAAGATCCCAACCAGGGGTCAGAATCTTGCTGGGTGGTTTAGTCCGAAGCACACCTTTCATAAATCTTATTATGATTGGATATGCTCCAGGTGTCCTATGTCCCCAGCCTTCGTGACAGGCTGAAAAAGCTGATAGGAAAACTTTAATCGTTGAGTAAGAACAACCAGAAAGGTCAGGAGCTGAGCCAAGTCGCATGCATAAGAAATAATATTTATTTCTGAGCACCAGGCTTCAAAAATATGCCACTTCTGTGCATATAGAGACTGTGTTGACATAGCACGGGCATTTTGTATGGTTTTTACCACATTTTCCGACAGGTCTGACGCCATAAGCTTATTCTTTTCTGCCAACAAGCTAAAATTTTTGATAGTTCCTGGCCTAAGCGGCTGGACTACCCCTTCTGGTGACATAGTTTGGCCGTGAAGAAGAGCAGTTGGTGTATCCAGTTCCCCTCCAGGGGCCCTGGAAGCTGTGACCCCCTGGTGGTCAACCAAGTTGGAGAGAAGGCCTTTTTGCCGATCTGCTACCAGGTTGCTCTGATCGAGAGTGATCGAGGACAATTGCAACCTGTCATCCTTATTAGACAGAGGTGGAGCAGAATGTCTGTTTTCTCTCTCCTTGTTTGGGGTCATGGGACTGAAAAGCTGCAAATTTTGTAAATGAGCAGATCTCCTGACCCCAATCTGTTCTCTGGATGGGTCCAGTTTACTGGTCCTCTGCCTTAACAGAGTGTCGGAACTAGACAAACCGGCCAGGGTCTGTGTTTCACCCGTTGATGGAATATTGTTTAAGAGCAGAGCTGAACCAGAACAGTGAGAAAGGTCACGTGCTGCCGATCATTGCTTGGACATTACGTGTCACTCATTAATAGTAAAGGGACAGCTGTAACGTGAGAACATGGAGGTGATTCTTTGTGTTTGGCAGACTTAAAATCGTCTGGTGATAGAGAGCCCAGTTCCCTTCGAATAACAGGAAGAGGAATCTGATTCAGCTCTGATTAGTTTACACACACAGCAGCTTGAACACAATTGCTTTTGTGAACGTGTGAAGCTTGTGGTTGCCTGTGGTCATCTGACGTGCCCTCCCCAGTTGTTAGATTCTGTCGATGCGTCTCCCTGAGGCGCGGTCATGTCACGTGTTTGCTTGGTTAGTGTATTGACCGCCCCGTCGTTCACAATGGAGCGGTGGCTGGAGCACATGACCCCCCTTACCTGTCTCCATGAGGGATGGGGGGCCTGCTTGCAGACGCCTCTGTGCCTGTCCTCTACAGACGGAGCAGAGGCACCTTGCCGGGGCTCATTGATTAGGTTAACACCCCGTGAGCCGTGAGGGAGGTGGGAGAAACGGCCCCCTCCCTTTATGACAGCTGGCAGGCCAAAGGGACCTGTTCTGCTGAAGTTACTTATGTTTTTTTTTTGAGAGAGTCAATAAAACAGAGAGGGGCTGTTTTATTAGCTTTATTCGTGCTTAAGTGTAACGACATGTTTGATTTTATGTCACTCACAGCAGGAAAAACATGATTTGTGCATGCAACAGAGTTACCAGCTGTTTGTACCGTGTTACAAATAAAGTCTGGACATGAACGGATCATTCCCCGTACCGCTTGGGCGGGTGACCGTGTAAAGTCAAGACGTGAACCTGGTTCATCAGGCACGCTTTTGTCTGTCGTCCCGGTTTGCCCAGGAGGCCCTGTGTCTGATCGCCTGGCGGGGGACAAACCTGTTTTTTCTCCATGCGTGTTCAGTGCGAGGTGGGACGAGCGGTGGTCTCTGCCGATGCTCATCTTCGTACGTCGTCCGCTTCTGCGGTGGGGCACGCATTGCCGAGCGGTGTCAAGGCTGTGCAGGTCTGCCTCTAGCAGACTTCCTGGGGGAGGGGGGGGCAAGCTTCTCCTGGGAATGCCTACTCGGAGAGCTTCAGCCTGTCTGCGCCTTTGGTCCAGCTTGGTCTGAATTCGATCCAAAGCTTTTCCAAATAATCCCGTCGTCTCTATCGAGTGGTGGAGAAAAGGCACCTTTTGTCCCTCGGTGAGATCAGTTAAAGTCATCCAGAGATGGCGTATCGTGATGACCACTTCCGCCATGCCTCTGCCTTGAGCAACAGCGGCTGTCCCTATCATACGGAGCACAAAGTCTGTTACCCTACGGGCTTCATCCAGCAAGTCAGCGGCAGCTTGCTTGACCATCGATACCTGGAGCTGCTGTAGCTTTTCAGCTAGGTAAGCCTGCATCAACACGGACACGTTCATGATACGCACTGCGAGTCCCTGAGCTCTGTAGCATTTCTCGAGCAGAGAAGCTGAAGCTCAACAAGCTTTGCTGGGAAGAGTTGGTTTTGTCCCGGATGACTTGGGAGCCAGGCGAGACTCCAGTGTGTCCTCAATTTGAGGCACGTTGGCTATTCCCATCTCATCCATCCCGTCCACGTAGATAAACTGTGAGATTGGTAAGAGCATGGGAGCTCGGAGCTGAGCCCAGGTGCGAGTTAGTTCTGTGAGGAAGTCCGGGAACACGGGCATCCTTTGCCTCGTGGCGGCCTGCTGCTTGGAGTAAAAATAGTTTCCTGCCAGCCTCGTGACCTGTTGACGAGGCGGAGGCTCTGGCCATGGGATGTGCAACGCGTCCGCTGCTCTGTGGCACAGGTCGAACAGAGCAGGATGGAAAAGTCAGTTTCCGGGAGCACAGGTACCAGGGTCTGGGAGAGGTCTTCTCCCTGTTCCTCGAGTTCTATGTCTGCGTCCTCCACGGAAAATTCGCCTGAGGCTGAAATCGAGATCTCGTCCTCGTTCATCATGTCTCGAGAGTTGAATTCGACTGTTAAATCCACCATAGGAGCCAGCACGTCAGGGCTGTCACCCCATTCGACTCGTGTGCTGTCGTGCAGAGCCATTTCTAGAGCTCAGGCCTGGGAGTGAGGGGCTCGGTGGTGTCCGCATCCGTTGGCACTGCTGGGGGCGCCCATGGCCTTGGCGACGAGGTCGACCCGGTACCACAGCACTGCATCCAGCATCTGGCTGCAGTGTGGGCAAAAGTCAGGTGTATCCAGCGCTGTTTTTACGTGTAACATTCCCAGGCAGACTCGACAGGCCTCTTGGGTGTCCGTCGCTACGAGGGAGAAACCGCATCCGCTAGGACAGGCGCGCGAGGTTGGGCTTGCTGTCCTGCTGGTTTTCCTTGGAAGTCTTGTCTTTCACTTTCCTTTCTCCAGAGGCATGTCCGAGATAAGGCGAGCGAGTCCTTCCAGAATTCTTTTTATTTTAATTCGTTTAGACGTCTCCTCCGTCGCGTCACTTTCGCTGGCTAGCCCGCTAAGAATTAGCAGGGGTAGCTGTTGTGACGCAGTTAGCGCCGTCGAGCGAAGCAGTCTGTGGAGAGAGGAGAAGAAAATACTTCGGGGTTAAGAGAAAATGTGCCGGACTAGCTTTCGCTAGTCCAGTAGTACACAGGAATAATTCTCTGTGCGCTCTGTTTAGGGAGCAAGCTCACCTCTGGTTGAGCGATCAAGCAACAGAGAAGTCCCGCAAAGAGAGGTAGTTCAGGTTTAAGTGAGGTGAAGGGCAAAAAAGAGAAAGATGGATGGGCGTCAGTCGCTTAAATACCCAGAGGGAGGGGCCTCTGGCGCGACGTTGACGCCCTTGCCGTAAAAGCGTGAATGTATTCCTTCGGGTAATCGCGCAGGGATGCAATTCCCATAGCAAGTATGTTGCATCGAGAGAACTTGACTGAAAGGGAACAATGGGACTCTTCAGGGCGCAGTCTTCTACGCCCTGAAGAGTCCAACATGAACTGAACGTACAGAACAATGTACTTCCGGTCTGGGTTTTTTTCTGGGATTACAGAGCTGTGCAGTGACTCAAGCAGGCTTGCTTAGGTACGTTTTAAATAATTGAAAGCCCTTTATCTAATATCTATTTGCATTTCTGACTGATATGCCTCTCAGATATTAGATGGCTCTGTGAAAAAAGCCTTCAGCTGACTGCAAGTGGGAAGTGAATCCGTGTATGGTTCGTTCTTTCGTTATTCCGTTTCAAAATAAAAACCAAATAACCGAACAAGCTTTGGTTATTTGGTAATTTCGTTTTAAAACGAAATTACAAAAACGGTTTTTAAACGGTTTATTCGTTATTTCGTTTTTAAAACGAAATTAGAAAAACGGAATTGCCAAAAATAAAAAAAGGAGAACGTTTTGGTTTTTGGTTAAACCAAAGACGAGCTTTTATTTTGTTAATTGAACACGGGAGCTTATGGCGGAACCGGAAATGAACTCCCGGTGCTGTGCGAATTTCTGTTCCCCCGTGAGAATCTGAGCTGCGTGAAGCTGACACCCCACCACCCACGTCAAACCAGCACTAACCATTCATACTATTTGCTTTAATTTTTGACGTGTGTGGGGTGTCAGCTTGTAATCAGTTCCCCCTGTGTCGGGAGCGCGCACTGCACCCGAGAGGCGGATCCGACCGTCTTCAAGGCGCATCTCTCTGTGAAACGA
>JBBPBX010112106.1:0-10639 GCA_038048925.1 Garcialebias charrua
GGAAAATGAAGTCTGCATCTCCATAAAGTTGGTCAGCAGCAGGAAGCATGAAGTTCATTAAAGCGTTCTGTTAGAAAGCTGCATTGACCTTGGACCTCAGAAAACACAGAAGCCTTCAGTCTGGTCCAGAAAGTTGAAAAGCTTTTCAGAACAAGGACCAGTCGATCTTTCATGGAGTTCCCCAACGCCATGGATACTTTATAGGGAGAGAAGCAAGTCTATTAGAAAGCATGCTTCCTTCATGTCATGATGTGCAAAGAAAAATAACCAGAAAAGTCATCAGGCTGAGACTAAGAACAGCAGAAAACAAATACAGTATTCCATGAAAGAAGAACAGTTTTGTCCAGTGTTGGGCATCTTGGAAGTAAATGCCAGACAAAAACATGAAGGAAACACAAACTGCATCTTGAACCACAACGAGCCAGCCCCCACCCAACACCTTGATTGTTGCCATGGAGTGCTGCTGTCCGATGTAATGTTTTTATGCTACTAGTGCTTATTATTTAGTTGATGTTTTCCTTAGTTCATATCTTAGATCTTAATGTTTCTATTTTACATTTTATTGTTTGATGTAACTGGGACCCTGTGTACATAATCTCGTTCCACCCCATGTACCACACGAGATGCGAATGACTAATAAGTCTCTCTGGCTCTGAGGAGCTTGGGCTCTCCTTTGCAAACGCCACACTGCCCAGGGCAGCTTCAACACCTGTACATATGGATGTTTATGTTCCTTACATTTATTTAATTTCACTGATTCTGCATAAGTTATATTCACACATAGTTATATTCACACATAGTTATATTCGTATATAGTTATATTCATACATAGTTATATTCACACATATTTATATTCATATACTGTATAGTTATATTCACACATAGTTATATTCATATATAGTTATATTCATACATAGTTATATTCACACATAGTTATATTCATATACTATATAGTTATATTCATACATAGTTATATTCACACATAGTTATATTCATATATAGTTATATTCATACATAGTTATATTCATACATAGTTATATTCATACATAGTTATATTCATATAGTCATACATAGTTATATTCACACATATATTCACACATAGTTATATTCATATATAGTTATATTCATACATAGTTATATTCATATATAGTTATATTCATATATAGTTATATTCACACATAGTTATATTCATATATAGTTATATTCAAATATAGTTATATTCATATATAGTTATAGTCACACATAGTTATATTCATATATAGTTATATTCATACATAGTTATATTCATGTATACAGTAGTTATATTCATACATAGTCCATCCATCTATCCATTTTCTTCCGCTTATCCGGGGTCGGGTCGCGGGGGTAGCAGCCTAAGTAGGGAGGCCCAGACTTCCCTCTCCCCAGCCACTTGGAGCAGCTCCTCTGGGGGAATCCCAAGGCGTTCCCAGGCCAGCCGAGAAACATAGTCCCTCCAGCGTGTCCTGGGTCTTCCTCTGGGTCTCCTCCCGGTGGGACATGCCCGGAACACCTCACCAGGGAGGCGTCCAGGAGGCATCCTAACCAGATGCCCGAGCCACCTCAACTGGCTCCTCTCGATGTGGAGAAGCAGCGGCTCTACTCCGAGTCCCTCCCGGATGACTGAGCTTCTCACCCTATCTCTAAGGGAGAGTCCAGACACCCTGCGGAGAAAACTCATTTCAGCCGCTTGTATCCGAGATCTCGTTCTTTCGGTCACAACCCAAAGCTCATGACCATAGATGAGGGTGGGAACGTAGATCGATCGGTAAATTGAGAGCTTTGCCTTTTGACTCAGCTCTCTCTTCACCACGACAGACCGGTACAGCGCCCGCTTCACTGCGGACGCTGCACCTATCCGCCTATCGATCTCACGCTCCAGTTTTCCCTCATTCGTGAACAAGACCCCGAGATACTTAAACTCCTCCACTTGGGGCAGGACCTCCTCCCCGACCCGGAGAGGGCATGCTACCCTTTTCCGGCTCAAGACCATGGCCTCGGATTTGGAGGAACTGATCCTCATCCCGGCCGCATCACACTCGGCTGCAAACCGCTCCAGCGAAAGCTGTAGATCACGATCTGATGAAGCCAATAGGACCACATCATCTGCAAAAAACAGAGAAGCGATTCTAAGGTCACCAAAACGGATCCTCTCAACACCTTGGCTGCGCCTAGAAATTCTGTCCATAAAAGTTATGAACAGAATCGGTGACAAAGGGCATACATACCTAGTTATACATATTCACACATAGTTATATTCATATATAGTTATATTCACACATAGTTACTGTATATTCATATATAGTTATATTCATCCATAGTTATATTCACACATAGTTATATTCATATATAGTTATATTCATACATAGTTATATTCACACATAGTTATATTCATATATAGTTATATTCACACATAGTTATATTTATATATAGTTATATTCATACATAGTTATATTCATGCATAGTCTTGGCATATTTGGTAAATTTCAGAAAAATATCAAAAAAGTTAATTCTGTTTCTCTGGACATTCAAAAAAGACAACAACAACAACAATAACAAATGTAGAAACGTTTCGTCTTTCGTCCGAAAGACTTCCTCAGTCTGAGTTGCTGTATTCAGCTCAGTCTTATAAATAGCACCCTCTCACAGTGGATCAACCAGTTGGCTGATGACAGCTGAAACCAGCTGCTCACATGATCAAGGAGGACCATCAGCCTAACGATGGATCGTTAGCACCCTGATGGTTGTTTGCTATTCACAGAGGGCTGAGTGATACTAGCAATAACAGCATTGTAAGAGGGGGACAGTTGAACCCGGAGGCCTCCACCTCTGTTTAATGATGGACGGTTTCTTTTCACAAAGATGGCCTCCTTTACTCCTCTCTCAAACCATCGTTCCTCTTTTCATTCATTCATTCAACCTTTATTTAGTCAGGTAAATCTTTTGAACCTCATGGGCTCATTTACGAAAGCGACCTGCTAAAACTAAAGAACAATGAACAGCAATGGTAGAATTTCCTTAAACAATAAACAAACAAACAATAAACAATAGAAAACAAAAGAGAGAAAAAAAAAATATATATATATTTTTTTTTAACAAAGTATCAAAAAACTAGCAAAACATTATAAGGTATATGTATAAAATCAAAGACAGGAACAAATCTGCATTGGTTTTTGCCAGGATTCCAACAGATTCTGAAAACCATTTAGAGAAGTCAAGTTCGAGAGCTTCAGATCTTTTTGTAAGATATTCCATGAAGCAGGAGCGGAGTAGGAGAAGGCCCTTTTTCCAAGTTCAGTCCTCACTGACGGAACACTGCAGGTAATCATGTCCTGAGAGCGCACACTGTAGCTGCACTCACGCAAAGACATGTAGGAGGAGATGTATGAGGGCAGCAGACCAAGAAGTGATTTAAAGATGAAAATGTACCAGTGGAAGAGTCTGCGTGAGGTTAATGATGTCCAGTTAACCAGTGAATACAGGGTGCAGTGGTGGGTACGATAATCACAACCAGTTATGAATCTTAGTGCACCATGATAGACAACATCCAACATCCGCAGGGTGCTTGTAGGAGCATTCATGTAGAGAATGTCACCGTAATCAATGGAGGGAAGGAAAGTCACAGATACAAGGCGTTTCCTAACATTCAGTGATAGACATGATCTGTTTCTGAAAAAGAAACCCAGTTTAACTTTCAGTTTCTTCACTAGGTTTTCCACGTGGAGTTTAAAAGAGAGATGTGAATCGATCAGGATACCCAGATATTTATAGGAATCAACAAACTCAATAGGGACACCATTTGAAGATAAAATCAGAGGAGGATCTGCTGGAACCGCCTTCCTATTTGAAAAAAACATCCCTTTTGTTTTATCAGCATTTAGGACAAGTTTGAGACGGAACAAATCTGACTGGATGATGTCAAAAGCAGATTGCAGTAACTGGAAAGCCTTAGCTACTGTTTTAGCTCGGCAATAAACAACTGTATCATCAGCATAGAAATGTAAGGATGCATCAGGGATGCAGTGACCTACATTAGCTATGTAGATTGTAAAGAGAGTGGGTCCTAAAACTGAGCCTTGTGGTACACCATTTTTAACTGTTAAATAGCTGGAAAAAGTACCGTTATGTTGAACACATTGCCTCCGATTGGAAAGATAGTTAGAAAACCAACCGATGGTGTGATCAGAGAAACCGATTTCTGAGAGCTTATGACACAGGATGTTATGATCCACAGTGTCAAAAGCTTTAGACAGGTCTAAGAAAAGTGCAGCACAATAGTCCTTAGCATCCAATGCTTCAACAACATCATTCAGAACCTTCAGAGAAGCAGTTGTTGTGCTGTGTTTTTTCCTGAAACCAGATTGATGAAGAGGTAAGATGTTAAATGAGTCCAGATAGTTTTTGATCTGAGAGTTTATCAGTTTTTCTAGAACCTTGGCTAAGATGCAGAGTTTAGAGATCGGTCGATAATTGTTCAATGAGGTGGGGTCACCTCCCTTCAGCAAAGGAAGAACAAAGGCTGTTTTCCAAGCATCCGGAATGGTGTTTTGGCTTATGGACAGATTAAAGATGTGGGTCACAGGGACTGTGATGATATGAGCAGCCAGCCTTAAGAAGTAAGGTGGAAGTTCATCTGGACCTGCAGATTTTTTAGGATCAAGATCATTTAACAGTTTATTTACCTCACTGACTGAGAACGGAGAAAAAGAGAAGGTGTGATTAACAGATGGTTGACTTGTAGGAGGGATTTGATTTGTAGAAGTTTGATTATTAGATAAAGTGGCTGATTTTCCGTTTGTAACTGTGTCAAATAATGAACTAGAAGCAACAAAATGTTTATTGAAACAGTTCAGGATCTCGTGCTTATTTGACACAGGAACAGAGTCAACAAGAAATTGTGATGGGAGGTCAGATGATTGGGGGGTGCCTGAGAGAGATTTGATGGTTTTCCAGAATTTTTTAGGATCGTTTAGATTTTTGGAGGTCTGAGATAAGAAGTAGTTACGTTTTGCGGCTTTGATGGCAGTTGTACATTTATTCCTTAGCTGCCGAAATTTCAACCAATCAGTGTCTGAGTGTGATTTTCTTGCTGCGGCCCAAAGATGATCTCTCCAGTGCAGGAGATCAGCTAGTTCAGGAGTAAACCAGGGGCTGTCACGGCTCTTTATCCTGAACTGCCGGAAAGGTGCGTGTTTGTTTACAAAGAGAATGAAACTATCGTGAAAATAGTTCCAAGCGGTGTTCACGTCATTGATTTGTAGGATACGTTGCCAATCAAAGAGGGATAGATCCCAAAGGAATGACTGTTCACTGAAACGTTTCAAATCCCTTTTTTGAATTATTCTGGGCTTAGCAGGTGGAAGTTTAGTAGATCTAAGAGCTGCTATTACGGAATGATCACTCAAAACGTTGGCAAATACACCTATACCAGGAAATTTGTGAGGTGCATTTGTGAAAAACAGATCTAAGATAGAAGATTTTTCGGGACATTTTATGTTTGGTCTGGTAGGAGAATCGATAAGTTGTGTTAGATTGAGAGATAGGCAACATTCCTTGAATTTATCACAGAGGGGGGTCGACTTATTCCAATCAATGTTGAAATCTCCAGCCAAAACAATCTCATTGTGTTTTAAATTTCCTATGAATTCAGTCAGGGAGGACAGAGCTTCAGGTGTTGCGGAGGGGGGACGATAACAACCAACAACAGTTAAGGGCTGACCTCCTTTCAAAGTGATGTTCACAGCTAAAGCCTCAAACTGGTTTGCGATTGTTTTTTTAGATGCAATCCTGGCAGCCAAAGAATCTCTGATGTAAATAGCGACTCCACCTCCCCTTGTATTACGATCACAACGATAGATCTTAAAGCTCCCCTGACATGATCTTTCAACTTTCCAAAAAATGGCACAACATATATAAATATTAAGATTGACCTCTGACCGTTTTTGCTAAAATAATGTTAAATGAATGAAAATTCCTCCCAAAAACAGTTTAAAATTAGCGCCATTTTTTTAACACGATAAATAGGGATTTCGCCGTCGCAGGATGATGACGTCATAACAAGAGACGTGTCTACTGCGCAGCTTGAAAACAATGGAGGAGCTACAAACTCGATCCGTCCAATTTAGCCATTTAAAAGTTAATATTTTAGCGGATTGTCTGCAGAGAAGCCAAAGTTATTTCCAGTAAACAGCAGGTTATAATTTTTTTTCAGCTCCTGCTGGTCTTTGGAGACTTTTCACTTCATGAGGTGAGCTGCTGTGTGGAGTTACATGAGCTGCATGTGGACGAGGCAGAAGTAATTCTACAACATGTACATCGTCTCCAGCCTCCACAGCACTGAAATGGTAATATATTAGTTAATGTTCCTAATAATTATTCAACATTAATTAATAGTTTAAAAAATTAGTCCCTTTTAAAATATCTGTTAAATATATTATTCTTTTATTTTATTTTGTTTGTGTTTTCAGGTTTCCAGGTCTCCAGTCCATCACCTGAGGCTCTTCCTGTTGAACCACTAGTACAACCCAGACTTTCACATCACAGCAGGTAAGATTGCATCAACGAAAAGAATAGTACTCAACAATATTCTTTGATGTAAATCTGTTGATTTTCTGTGGTTCTGATGAGGGAAGTGACAAAGTGGATGCAGCATTCAGCCCATAATGGACCCAGATGTCCCCTGCGTCCAGACCTACAACACCTGGACATCCATGAGCGTGGAGGAGCGAGGAGGTGGTGGAGTCTGAAGAAGTACAAGCAGCAGGATGAGGAGAAACTAGACCGATGTCCCCTGCGTCCAGACCTACAACACCTGGACAGGAGGGTGGACGAGGAGGTGTTGGAGTCATTTTTACAGAGCTGATGAAGTCAAACACCACTTGCTGATATGTTTTAAACTCAATTTTTTTGATAATCTGTTCATATTAATGTTTCCCCAGAGGTTTTCATTTATTTGATAATATGGGATGGTTTTATTTTAATAAAATGTTTCTTTCAACATTCACCAATTTTGTTTTTACTAAAGTATGAGCTGTGAGTTGTAGATGCACGAATGAAATTAAAACAGATACACAAATATTCTCACAAAGAATAACTCAACACTAACAGATAATATAGTGTACTACCGTAACTTTATTTACACATAACTACAGAAACACTTGGTTCATTGTTATCCTTTTTTTTCAAACAATATGTTCATTTGAACAGTCAGAAAAAATATTAAATTCATTGATTCATTTTCATCTCAATGCTCTGGCCAGTTGTAGTATTTCTGCATATTTTAATGTCTTGATGCACAAACGTAGCTTTCTGCAGCAGTCCTGATGTTCTACAGATCCTGAAGACGTCTCCATCTGTTGTTGAACAATATCAAGGTTTGTTCTCCACCTCGGTCCACTCTTCAGGTGAAGACATTTCTGTGAATCCTCGCTCCTCCACGCTCATGGATGTCCAGGTGTTGTAGGTCTGGACGCAGGGGACATCTGGGTCCATTATGGGCTGAATGCTGCATCCACTTTGTCACTTCCCTCATCAGAACCACAGAAAATCAACAGATTTACATCAAAGAATATTGTTGAGTACTATTCTTTTCGTTGATGCAATCTTACCTGCTGTGATGTGAAAGTCTGGGTTGTACTAGTGGTTCAGGAAGAGCCTCAGGTGATGGACTGGAGACCTGGAAACCTGAAAACACAAACAAAATAAAATAAAAGAATAATATATTTAACAGATATTTTAAAAGGGACTAATTTTTTAAACTATAAATTAATGTTGAATAATTATTAGAAACATTAACTAATATATTACCATTTCAGTGCTGTGGAGGCTGGAGACGATGTACATGTTGTAGAATTACTTCTGCCTCGTCTACATGCAGCTCATGTAACTCCACACAGCAGCTCACCTCATGAAGTGAAAAGTCTCCAAAAACCAGCAGGAGCTGAAAAAAAATTATAACCTGCTGTTTACTGGAAATAACTTTGGCTTCTCTGCAGACAATCCGCTAAAATATTAACTTTTAAATGGCTAAATTGGACGGATCGAGTTTGTAGCTCCTCCATTGTTTTCAAGCTGCGCAGTAGACACGTCTCTTGTTATGACGTCATCATCCTGCGACGGCGAAATCCCTATTTATCGTGTTAAAAAAATGGCGCTAATTTTAAACTGTTTTTGGGAGGAATTTTCATTCATTTAACATTATTTTAGCAAAAACGGTCAGAGGTCAATCTTAATATTTATATATGTTGTGCCATTTTTTGGAAAGTTGAAAGATCATGTCAGGGGAGCTTTAAATTCATTGATTGCCAAGTCATTTTTCAAAACAGAATTGTTGAGCCAAGTTTCAGAGATAACGATCACATCTGCCCCAGAAGAAGTGATTAGGATTTTCAATTCATCAAGTTTTTTTAGAAGGCTACGAGCGTTTACATGCAGAAAACGGAGACCTGAAATATTTTTAAACTCATTAGGTGTACAGTAGTTAGTGATTGGCCCTGGGTTTGGCTGAATCCCTGAGATCAATAACAACATTAATATCAGACATTTACTTGACTTCTTTGTCAGTGATGTGTAATTACAGGAGTTAACAGTGTGACATTTTGCCCCCATAATTGAACCATGTGAAACATTAATGAAGATACGATCATTCAGAGCCCAAAAACAATGAAAGTCGCAGTGATGGGCAGATCCAGATGAGTTGATAAGATTTAGTGATTCCAGGTAGTCTGAGAACTGAAAATAATGACAGTAATATGAATGATGCAGAAAAGTCTCTGACCATAAAGCGTCACAATTTAAGTGTGCAAACAGTTCCTTTGAGGAGGCCCAACTACAGTTTGTGTGATAGAGTGTGATGCCCCCCTGTGAATATGAATGGATGTGGTCCTGGTTAACACAAGCTGGATCCAGAATCAACGGGTAGAAACAAGCAGTTTGCAGCAAACAGCAGAGTGTGATGCCAGAAATGCCTCTTAAAATTAAAGGCATGATTGTAGCCTGTATCAGGACAGCAAAGGGACAGCGTGAACAGCACCAAACAACAGCAACAGCAGCTCCTGATCCTCAGCGGCGCACGATTCTCTCTGCCCGTCTGATCCACAAGTAGCTCCCCAACAGTGTGGCACCAAACAGCGACGATCCAGATCCTCCGCGCTTCACTCTCCGCTCGTTTGATCCACAAACAGCCCACAACAACGAAATGAGGCTCTTTAAAGTTATCTGCAGCAGGTAAGATGTTTATTGTTGAGCTCACAACAACAAATGAGGTTCTTTAAAAAAAAAAAAAAAAAAAGCCATCTCCAGAAAAAAACACAGCAAGTCCAGAGGGGCTGAAGCCAACAGAACCTCTCAGCTCCAGAATTATTTCAGCAGCAGTTCAAACTGAAGCCTAACAGAACCTCTCAGCTCCAGAATTATTTCAGCAGCAGTTCAAACATCCGCACGTCCCTCAGATGAACGCACGTGAGAGAGCGAGAGCGCAGCTCCAGTCGGGTCCAGTCAGCTGCAAGCACACACGCGCAGATGGGCTCAGGTTCCACGGAGGTGAAACAGACTTAATGTGGACTTAATGTAGGTGATGTCCCCACAGCCAGTTCGGTTCGGTTCTGGTCCAGTCAAAAACACCTCCCCCACGCTCACGCACCAGGTACGCTTTCTTCCCCCCACGCCACGAGGTCAACAAAGGACAGCAGAAAAAATCAGCAAAAGTAAAAAACTTCCCTGCTAATGTTGTTGAAAACCAGGAGAAACCACAGGAGAACCGCAGATCCAGGTGGAACGTTCAAACGGAGTCCAGTGAGTGGCAGAAGAAACACCGGGTCTTCGTGGGCGGCTCTCCGGCTTTAGGGCTCACCTGGCCGGGCAAGAATGACCGATGGGGTGAGCTCCCGAACCTGGTCCGACAGAATTTTTTTGAACGGTCCCGTCTGGCTCTCTGAGTTACTGAACACCGAATTCAGATGGAAGATGGACCAGCTTTGGTCCAATTTGAAAAAACAGGTCAGTTAGATGATAAAAGACTCAGAGAGACCAGAGGTGCTGCCGCTCCTGACCTCGCCGGAACCGGAAGTGTTCCGTCCTCTATCAAGGATGTGAACATCTTCATCCCTGAAAGAGTGACCTCTGACCTGGAGATGAGTGTAGACTGCAGAGTCCTGACCTGATGATGTTGATCTTCTGTGCTGGTCCATCCTTTTGGCCAGTGGCTGTTTAGTTTCCCCGATATAAGACTGATCACCCTCCTGACACTGAACAACATACACAATATTACTCTGTTTGTGCCGGGGGACTGGATCTTTGGGATGAACCAGTCTTTAATGTATTTTGAGGTTTAAAAGCCACTGGGACGTTGTGTTTAGAAAATAAACGTCTCAGTTTCTCTGAAACTCCTGCAACATCTGGAATGACCACTGGTCTGGGTCTGGGTTCCTTCTTTTCACCTGATGGCTGCTGGAGTCCTGTTTGGGTTTCTTCTTTCAGGAAGGCCCAGTCAGGATACTTTGACTAACCCATTTTTATCACTTTGAATCACGTTTGTTACATTAACGGAACTGAAAAACAGTTTGTTTTCAGCTTCTTTTTTTTAACTTTTGGCTCACGCTCACAGACCTTCATGGTTTTGACA
>JBBPBX010112107.1:0-10639 GCA_038048925.1 Garcialebias charrua
ACTGCAGGCACAGTTTCAAGAGTTGACACAGTTGCTCTGTGGAAAGCGTGGTCCTGCTGTTCAGAGTGGTGTCTGATTTTAACCTTGTTATGAAATCACTTGTTATGAAATCCTTTGAGGGAATTGTAAAACAAGAAAAGAAAGTTAATTCTCAATAGTCCAGGTATCAAATCCGCTCATTCTCAATCAGTTCATCTGGACAGTTTCTTTTTAGCAGAAACGTTCTCCTCACATCCTCTACATGCTCAGTTCAATCTTTTGCCTTCAGGCAGAAGATATGGCCTACCTAAATGCAGAACGAACAGATTAAAAAACTCCTTCATCCCCTCAGTAAAACAAGAACTTTTGACCCACACTCAGCCACTGCTGGACCCACTCCAGTTTGCTTACAGAGCAGGTAGAGGGGTGGACGATGCTATTGCATCATTACTTAACATTACACTCACTCATCTGGAAGGTGTAAATAATATGGTGCGGATGCTTTTTATTGATTTTTCCTCTGCTTTTAATTCCATCCAACCCCATATATTGGCAAAGAGATTAAAAGAATGTAATGTGGATATATCCCTGATTGTGTGGCTAATTGATTTTTTAACAAACAGGTCACAACGGGTCAAAATAAATGGCACATTGTCCGATGCTGTGGTGTCCTCCACAGGTGCACCTCAGGGTTGCATTTTATCACCTTTGTTGTTTGTTCTTTATACGAACACGTGCCAAAGTCTTCATGTGAATCATCACATTATAAAGTTTGCTGATGACTCAGTTATTGTGTCTCTGTTAAACGGAAATGTTCCGACAGGCCATGATAATGTTCTGCAGGACTTTCTGGTATGGTGCCAGTCATCCTTCCTGCACATAAATGCATCAAAAACTAAAGTGATGAGCATAGACTTCAGGAAGTCCTCTGCCCCTCTCCCTCCTGTTACCATAAATGGTCAGGTAGTGGAAGAGGTGCAACAATACAAATATCTGGGCGTAATGATGGACAATAAATTAACATTTGAGTCCCAGTCAGATGCAATCTGTCGGAAAGCCCACCAAAGGATGCATTTCCTCAGGAAGCTAAGGAGTTTAAATATTGATTGCATTTTTATGAAAATGTTTTACAGCTGCTTTATTGAATCTGTTCTGACTTTTTCATTTCTCTGCTGGTTTGGGATGTTGAATTTGAAAAACCGTAATCGCTTACAGGGTGTCATCAAAGAATGCGGGAAAATAATAGGGACTCAAATGAACAACATCATGGATCTATTTAAATCAAGATCTACATCAAAAGCTAAAAAAATTTGGCAGATCCCACTCATCCTCTACATGCTCAGTTCAATCTTTTGCCTTCAGGCAGAAGATATGGCCTACCTAAATGCAGAACGAACAGATTAAAAAACTCCTTCATCCCCTCAGCTATTGGATTTTTAAACAAAAACTAGGTTTTAAGCTTATCTCCTTTTACATATTTTTATCTTGGAAATCTTAACTTCATGTTTTTAAGGATGAATACTTTGCTTTTTTATGCTGTACCTTTTTAGTAATGTTTTATGTATTTTGTTTTGATGGTACTTTTTATTCTGTTTTATAGCTGTATGAATGTGCTGGCTGTCTCACCACCTCTACCTGTTGTAGATGAATTGCCCCTTGGGGACCTAATAAAGTGAACTTGAACTTGAACTTAACCTTAAACAGACCACCTCTACTGCCTCATCAACAGGAATGCACGTAAAGAGTGATGTGACATCAAAAGAGACCATTCATCAGTCTCCATGATGACCCACCTTATCCACAAAGTCCATGGTGTTCTGTATGTGGTGTTCTGAGCTGCCAACTAAAGGGATGAGTACAGATGCCAGATATTTGGAAACAACTTTTTTTCTTCCTTTTTTGAACGTCCAGAGGACCAATTAACTTTTTTAGATATATGCATTGCTGTTTTTTACGGAGCCCCTAAAGGGACATGGGGAGAAAATAAAAATAAAAAATCCTGAGAAACTAAGTCGGGATCCTGAGAAACTTTCTCGGGATCCTGAGAAACTAAGTCGGGATCCTGAGAAACTAAGTCAGGATCCCGAGAAAGTTTCTCGGGATTCCGACTTAGTTTCTCAGGATCCCGAGACACTTTCTCGGGATCCTGAGAAATTAAGTCGGGATCCCGAGAAACTAAGTCGGGATCCTGACTTAGTTTCTCAGGAATCTGTTTTTTTTTCTCTCCCCATGTCCCTTTAGGGGCTCCGTAGTTTTTCACTTCACATCTTTTAGTAAGAAAAATGGTGACACGTAGTTATACTTCAGTCATTTAATTTGTGTCACACTGAAGTACTGTAGTTATATAGGTAGTTGAATAATTTGCCCTTTATTCTACAAAAAAAAAAACTTTATCCGGTTTTGCACAAAATAAGCGTGGACAACAAAAAATACTGTGCAGTACTGAATACTGTATACAGTATTAGTTACATCGACTTCAGCATTAATGATTTACAATGGGCTGCAGAAACTTCAGGATTTTTAATAAAGTCCTGAATCTACATCTAAAAAAGCTCCTCCACATACCGGTACTGTACTCAAAATAAAGGATTTCAGTAAAATCAGTAACTTCTCTTAGAAAAATCCCCAACTGAATCAATTTTGACTAACTGCAAAGCGAGAAACAATGTAATGTCCTGGGTGTATGGAGGCAGTGTAAAACAGATCATGCAAAAGAAGCAAAGCAATACGGTCTGTTTGAGATAAAGTTTCTTTGAAATAAACTCCACGTTGAGCAAACTTGTCTACCATGCCTATAAATTTTAAATAAGCCTTTTCTAGCCTTTCGTAAAAAATAAAATAAAAACATAAATCCCTGTTGTATGATGACTATACGCCAATCAATTTTTTTCTTTCTAAGCTAATTGAGAAAGTATCGTTCATGCTCAATAATCCAGGCAGAAAAATCCAACAAAGTAAGGTCCTCTGGACAGTTTCTTTTTTGTTGTTGAATCATTTCATCTTTTATCCACAAGACTTCTTCAGCCCGAGGAGCTACAACAAGCCCTATAAGCAGCACTCACAGTGGGCCAACCAGTTTGATGGTGTAAGCTGGTTTGTGGAGACCTCGATATCCCCGCCGACTCGTCTGAGGCAGCCACGGCCAAAGTGCCAGTTCAAAACATTAATGAGTGTGCTACTTATGGGACTGAGTTTGTTGTGGCTCCTCGGACTGATGAAGTCTTTTGTATGAAAGACGAAACGTTTCAACCTAAAGAAAACGTCCAGAGGACCTGACTTAACTTACCGGTAGTTGGATTGAGAAAGTAGTTTATGGCCTTTTTGAAAAAGCAAAGATATTTTAAAGGTTTTACAGTTTAGTTTTAAATTACACAGCTAGCCTGGTTAAAACCAGACCCTTGTCCTTCACTTCGCTTAAGCGAAGTGAAGGACAAGGGTCTGGTTTTAACCAGGCTACTACACAGCACAAAATCAAGCCTTTTAAAAACATATTTAGCCACTGACTGGAGATTGTGTTGTTCTCGTGCTTTTAGACTTTGCTGCCTTTGACATTGTGGACCATCCCATTATTACGTTCTCGTTTGGACAGGGCATTAGAGGCACAGCATGGAGTTGGTCAAATCGTATCTGAGCAAGCAAACATTCTGTTATCTGTGGTGGCCATGTGCCCTCCTCTGCTCCTCTTATGTGGGGTCCCACAGGGTTCTGTTTTAGTATCCCTTCTTTTGTTTTTAAGCACCAATTTTCCCTTTATGCAGATGATTTAAGAAAAAGGACTCATTTTCCTCCAAACCACTATTGAAATGTGTTGAAGAATTGCACCTGGATGGCTATAAAGAAGACTGAGGTTATGCATTTTGGAACATCTACTGACACCCTGCCTGTAAATCTGCACTCCTTGGCTCAAGATCTAAACCAGTGTGATCACAAACCTGGGAGCAAAAGTGGATGGTCTTAAATTTGATAATCAAACAAGGGCAATGGCTTCTTTTTTTTTTTAAGTTGAGGCAGCTGGCTAAAGTCAAGTCAGTTCTTACTAGAAAGACTTTTCAGACAGTAAAGCTTTGAGGGGATGCATTTCTCTGTTGTTCCTCCTAAAATGTGGAACATCCTCTCTGAGCACCAGACAGGCTTTCATCTGTTTTTAAATTACTTCAACCTTTATTTAAACAGGTTAGTTCCATTGAGCCATGAGGACTCATTTACGAGACCTGACTTCTTGAAACTCAACTCTTCTGCTTGACTTTTGACACCATCCGAGACAAAGATTATTTTTTTACTGATTGATCTATTTGTTTTTTAATATAAGGCTGTTGTTGGTTTTATTGACTATAACTGTACAGCACTTTGATCCTTGTGCTTCATCAATAAAGCTGGCCCGGTATGGTAAGTTGTAATATAATTGTAATTTAACAAAACCCTTGGAAACAAAAATAAATGATCACTAATTTTTACAAAGTTTGAAATTTTCAAAATACAAGTTGTTTTTATTGACAAACATCTGTAGATTTAATATATTTAGTCAGGATTTCACTGAGTACACACCATCACAGATCTCCACTGGTGTTGAGCACCTGGAGTGGTAGTCTTTATATCTTAAAGGAATCAATACAGAAATAACACAGATACGATAAAAAAAAAATAAAAAAATAAGACCGTCTCAGTCATCATCATCAAATTTAATCTTCTTCCCCTGGAAGGCCAGGATTTGACCCTGCTGCTCCTTCCTTTTCTTGCTGGCCTCCCAGGATGGATGAAGTGGCGCCTGATGAGAAAAGACATCTCCACCTCTTTGATCCTTTCCACTTTGAGTGCCTCCTCTTCCTCGTCCGTGGCCCGTGGCCTCCGTTCTATGAGACTCTGGGTGTCTACTGTCAGGGTAGGGCTTGCTGAACTTGGACCTGGAATATGAAGTACTCATTTCCCGACCTTTAATGGGCTGTTTATCTAAATACTCTTCTCTGACCCTGCTGGCAGCACTCATCTTCCCTTCATGTTCGATGTGAGCCCCACCCTTCCTTCGGTCGGAGCCTGGAACAGCTTTAGTTCTGCTCAGAGAAGAACAGAAAACAGACTGAAGAGCTTTAGACTTCAGTCTCGACTCAAGCTCAAGGAGTTGACTCTCGAGTTTGTCACGGGGCCCCAAATTATCCGCTGATCCAATCGTATCCTGACCCTTGTTCACCATCTTCTCCACGCCCATTTGTTTCTTCTTCTTCTTCTTGAATTTGCTCACTTTTCCTACGAAGAAGTCGTCGTCGCTCTCCTCAGACTGGGAGGACTGCTTGCGAAAGCGTTCCTCCGTGCTGTCATCAAAGTATTCTTTCACCTCGTTATCCGACGACGCCACATCGCTTTCTTCTTCTTCTGCCTGAACGTGAAGTACCGTAGGGACAGACTGGAGTTCTGGCATGTCTTCTTCAGATTTACTAGGAGGGTCAAGTTTCTCAGGGTCCTTTTCCAAAGTATTTGTTCCTGGAGTTGATCTTACATGTGTAGACGCCGTTGTTTCTTTTCTGTGGACGTTTTGGACAGGTTTCTTGATTTCCTTCTCAGCTTTGGCAGCAGCTCCATCTTTAGTCATTTTCAGGACGCCCACTCCTTTCTCGCCGTCTGTGCCTTCCTGAGGCTCCACAGCGTCACCACCTTGGATTTTTGCACCTTGTTTTTCTACCTTTGCAACTTGTTTTTCTACCTTTGGAGGTGGTAAAGTCGCCTTTTTAGGTGGCCTTTGAACCTTTGTGTCCCCTCGCTGCGTTCCAGCCTTGCTGTGCTCCTTTCTAAAGGCTTTCACAGCAGTTTTGATGCTCTCGATCTTTTTGCTGAACTGAGGGTGGGTGCCGATGCGTGCAACGGCTCGCTCATATATCGAGGACGTGGGGTTTTTGCACACCTGCTCAAAGTTGAGATTCTTCCGCAAAGCTGTCCTGGTCACCTGCCAAAATTGCAACAAAAAAATTTATTAATCAATTAACCAAATACATACAACAAATAAAACATGCACTAGAGCAATGGCGAAAACAAAGTCTAATTTCGTTTCTTTGTGGTTTTACAGTTCAGGAACTTGGGTCTTTACCAGGTTCTCAAATGATTCTGATCTAACCGTAGGTGTACAAAACTACAACAGATTCCACCTTGATTTTTATAAACAAAAATTAAGTTTACTTTATGATCCAGCAGTTTGTTGAACCTTCTTTCAAGTTTCATTATTGTCATTTGCATCCCATGTGGTACATGAGGTGGAATGAAATTGTGTACTCAAGGTCCCACTTACATCCAACAATAGCATAAATATAAAGTAAAAAAAGAAACAGTATACAAGGATCTGAGATATATGCTAAACAATAATAATGTAAAATAATACTGTATATTAAACAGCAGCCTGAACATGAGCATTTACAAGCATTTATTTAGCAGCAATAACTCTCAGTAAACATTTTTAGTTTCTCATATGATTATGGAGGTGTTCTGGCCCACTCTTCTTTACAACGTGACTTACTTTAGGGCACTGAGGTTTGCAGACATTTGTTTCTGCTCAGCATTCTTAAGGACCCATCAGAACATTTTTATCAGGTTGAGGTCTGGACTTTGACTGGACCATTGCAACACCTGTTTCCTGCCAATTCCTTGTGGATTTGCTGCTGCGTTTGGAACCACTGTCCTGCTGTACGGCACAGAGCTTTTGGACAGACGGCCTCACATCTGACTCTAGAAAACTTTGGTCTACAAATGACTGTGATGGACCCAGTGGCTCTACTTCCTCAGACGGCTGAGACGAGCTGGTCTGAGCAGCCCAGTCCTCACCTCCTTCTACAGGTGTGCAGTGGAGAGCATCCTGTGCTCCAGCATCAACGTGTGGCATGGAGGCTGCACAGCTGCAGAAAGAAAAGCTCTGCAGAGAGTGGTGAAGGCTGCACAGAAGATGTTGGAGTCAGTCTCCCCACCATCACAGACATCTACACCTCCAGATGCAGGAAGAGAGCCACCTGCATCATGAAAGACCTCACTCACCAGCAGCACACACAATTTTTGCCCCGCCCCCCTTGGCAGGAAGTTGAAAAGCATTAAGTGTAGAGCCACTAGACTGAGGAACAGCTTCTACCCTGAAGCTGTTAAGGCCCCAGTATAGCTCTGCGTTCGGCCGAACGCCGCTCGACGCCGTTTGAATGCAGAGGCACAAGCGTTTGAACGCGGGCACAAACGCGCCAAGCTCAAATTTTACGACTGTGAACGCAAGCGCGTTGTCTCACAATAAACTGCCCGGCGTCGGACTGTTTTGTATGTGACACAAATGTATTAAATTCCCCTTTTTCATCCCTGATCTGGACTTTTCTTTTGGTTTTTTTGCCAAAAGTCAAGTGATCGCTTCCTCCTCCGTTGACTCCATGACTGAAATGATGAGGAAATGAATGAATTTGTCACGAGCGAATTAAACTCGGGTCCAACGTGGCTGCGCGAGGTTCTGCAGATTTCCTGGTGTGCTGGACCAGCGCTCCCTGTTTTTATTTTATTTTTTATTTATTAACATATAAACACAGAACACCGCTGCAGCTGGCCAGGCTCGTGCCTTTTTTTCCCCCCACCCGACCTGTCAATCAATTCAGTAGGCGTGTCAGCAAATGACCAATCAGCGACCTCAATTTGTCCCGTAGGTAAACGCTCTGCCCTGCTGTTGCTCAAATGACGTCAAGAATTTGGAGCGAAAACGCGAGTATTAACGCGAGAACGAACGCAGAGCTGTACTGTGAACTGCCTGCGCACAGAACGCGCTCGTAAAGCGGCGTTCGGCCTAACGCAGAGCTATACTGGAGCCTTTAGACTCATTCCTTAATCAGGATTATCATTGTGAAAAAAAATTACTGTAATGCCACTTTAATTGGACATTTGACACTTCATCCATGCTGCTGATTTCTTGCATTTAAGCTGCTGTTTTCATACCCATCTGCTCACAACAGACTCATGTTCAGGCTGCTGTTGAATACACTTTATTTATATTATTATTGTTACTGTATATCTTAGATCATTCTATACTATTTTTTATTTACCAGCATTTATACTTTATATATACTGTATTGATTTTTTGGATGTAACTGGGACCCCGTGTACACAATTTCATTTCATCTCATGTACGGTATTTGCAATGCAAATGACAATACAGTACATAACCTTTACCAACAGCCCTCCACCACCGCAAGTTTGTATGACGTGTTTATCCTAACATATAAACTGTGCATCATGGGTAAATCTTTATTTTGGTCTCATCTGAAAAAAGAACATTGTTCCAGAATTCTTGTGATTCATTCTTTTTGTAGAGGTTTTCTCTTGAAACCCTTCCAAACAAGCTCATGAACTTTAACCTTTCACCTGTGGACTGAGGCCTGTAAAGTCTGACATGGAGATCGTTTTTGTTTGTTTGTTTGTTTTTTTAAGTTTCTCTGAACATTGCATGGTCTGAACTTGGGTTGAATTCGCTGGGATGGCCACAACTGTCTTAAATGTTTTCCACTTGTGAATAATATTTACCTCTGTAGGATGCTGGGAAAATACTTTTAACCCTTTCCATACTGATGAGCAGTAACATTGGTTTATTAGGTTATTGCTGATGTATTTCCTTCTTGGCATTGTGTTACCTGTATGCTAAAGGTGGTCACACTGATGATGACCAGTTCAATACCAATCCTTTCATTATGGAAACAGCTGGGATAGACTTCTGTTTTGTTTTTGTTTATTAAATGACGTGGTGAATGCATGTTTGTGTTTTCTTTTGAGGCACAGAGAAGAAACAGAATTAACTGTACCCGATCAGGTTGGAGCTTCTTCATGCAGTGGACCTCCTCCAGCAGTCTTGTAGCTCTTTTCTGATTCCTCTCAACTTCGTCCTCTGTTCCCGTCTTCTTCTTCAAGGCATTGATCTGACGCGTCAGTTTCCTGATGAGCAGCGATCTGATCCTCTTCACGTCCTTCCTCATCTTCACAACCTCATTGTTCACATTCAAAACATTATTTTTCTCTTTAACCTGAGTGGGAACCACAAGCTTTTCACCAGCGGTGTGTGATGATGATTCATCTTCATCATCACCATCATCTGAACTCGTTTCTCCTTCGTCTCCTTCCTCCTCATCTTCATTTTCGCTATCATCATCTGAACTTTCTCCTTTATTTCCTTCCTCATCGTCCTCCTCTTCTTCCTCCTCTTCTTCTTCTTCTTCTACCTCCTCCACATTCTTTTCTTCTTCAACAAACTGCATTGTTTTCTCCTTGATATTTATCATCTAGTGAAAAATAGAACAATTATCTACTAGTCATCTCTAATATGATCTGGTACAACAGAAAAAAATGGGATGAATTGAAGGCCTAGGATTTAAAAAAAATGCATATCTGCTGAAGTTAATGTCAAAGTTTTAAGCACTGATGATGAGCAATGTGTAGTGCTTGGAGTATGTGCTGGGGTAAAACTCAGCTACTACCATTCAAGCTCAATATCTGTAAAATGGGCTGAGTGATGGCCATTTGTGTGCAGCTTCCTAATGACAGTTGGCTGTAATGGCAGAGCAGGAAAAAACACAATTTAAGCTGTTTTGTATTTAAAAGTCATATTTTTTTATAAACCCAACCCAGCCATGGGAGCACAAGCCAGTATAAAACACTGAATGTTGTCTTCCTTTTACATCTAAAAAAGTTAAGTCTGGTCCTCTGGACATAAAAAAAAAAAAAGTACAAACGTTTTGTCTTTCGTCCGAAAGACTTTTTCAGTCTGAGGAGCTGTGCTTGTATTCATCTCAGTCTTTTAAATAGCACCCTCTCACAGTGGGTCAACCAATTTGCTGCCGACAGCCAAAACCAGCTGTTCACATGATCAAGGAGGACCATCAGCCTAACGATGGATCGTTAGCACCCTGATGGTTGTTTGCTATTCACAGAGGGCTGAGTGATACTAGCAATAACAGCATAGGAGGGGGACAGTTGAACCCGGAGGCCTCCACCTCTGTTTAATGATGGACGGTTTCTTTTCACAAAGATGGCCTCCTTTACTCCTCTCTCAAACCATTGTTCCTCTCTATCAAGGATGTGAACATCTTCATCCCTGAAAGAGTGACCGCTGGCCTGGAGATGAGTGTAGACTGCAGAGCCCTGACCTGATGATGTTGATCCTCTGCGGCCATAAGGCCAGGACTCTGCGGTTTACACTCATCTCCAGGTGGTTTTTCAGACGAAAGACGAAACATTTCTACAATTTTTTTGTTTTGTTTTTTGTATGTCCAGAGGATCAGACTTTTTTTTTTCCTGCCTGGATTATTGAGCATGCATCAGGATACAGTATTTCGTTTACAGTTTCTTCATACTGTATTTAATCAGCAGGTGGCGCAACTGAGCATCGAGAAAGAAGCTTTTTCTGGCCATCACTAATATCTACTACGCTTTCGATATTAAGAATAACTTCAATTGAAGTATCTTAAATTATTGATTTAGCCAAACTGAACAAAAACATCATGAAATATGTGACTAAAAGATACAAAACAAACGTGGCTAAGAAGGCATGCGATGGTTTTTTGTACAATATAGCCAAACAATGATTTATCGAGGGTTTAATTAGCTAAACAGTACAGCAGAAATCAACTAAACGACTACAGAGTCGCGTAATAATCCCACTTACCGAATG
>JBBPBX010112108.1:0-10639 GCA_038048925.1 Garcialebias charrua
AGATATATTTAAAATAGTCAGAATAAAACAATGTTCAAAAGGCCAACAAATTCTTACAAGCAGTCCCGTGCACAATCAATAACACAACAGAGCCTTTTAGTAATGTTATGTACAAGTGAAAAATATCAGAGTTTGAGAGACAGTTGCTAAATTGAGATAATAAACATTTCAATAGGACTCTATTCCAAAACCAATGAACTTCTTCTTTCACTAACCCTGAAGTCCATTGTGCTATTCTTTGTGCCACACAGTCCTGCACTATTCAGCAAGTGTCAAAAAATTGATAGACAGATGAAGTACAGTTTATTAAGATGTTTTAAAATGGTCAGTAAAGAGAAACCTTTGAAAATCCACACATCTTAGTGTCATTTGTATTACATAGCCCCTTTGCTGTTTAACAAACAAATGTTGAAAATTGCCAGTGTCCGAGACAGTTCTTCCACATAGATGGGTTACATTCTGAATGGACTTACTAAAGAATGACTCTGATGGGACTCGAACCCACAACCTCTGAATGACTTCTTGTCACCCACTAGAAGTCCAATGCGCTATCCATTGCGCTACAGAGCCTTATGTTAGAACAAGTGTGTCAAAGATGTTTGGACATGGAGACCAAATGTGTCTGTATATTTAAAAGTCCAAATAAAACAATGTTCAAAAGGCCAACAAATTCTTACAAGCAGCCCCGTGCACAATCAGTAACACAACAGATCCTTTTAATAATGTTATGTATAAGTAAAAAATATCAGAGTTTGAGAGACAGTTGCTAAATTGAGATAATAAACATTTCAATAGGACTCTATTCCAAAACCTATGATCTTCGTCTTTCACTAACCC
Organism: Garcialebias charrua; assembly: GCA_038048925.1. NCBI lineage: Eukaryota > Metazoa > Chordata > Actinopteri > Cyprinodontiformes > Rivulidae > Garcialebias > Garcialebias charrua. The sequence continues at coordinate 838 of JBBPBX010112108.1, forward strand.
TGAAGTCCATTGCGCTATTCTTTGTGCCACACAGTCCTGCACTATTCAGCAAGTGTCAAAAAATTGATAGACAGATGAAGTTCCGTTTCTTAAGATGTTTTAAAATGGTCAGTAAAGTGAAACTTTTGAAAATCTACACATCTTAGTGTCATTTGTATTACATAGCCCCTTTGCTGTTTAACAAACAAATGTTGAAAATTGCCAGTGTCCGAGACAGTTCTTCCACATAGATGGGTTACATTCTGAATGGACTTACTAAAGAATGACTCTGGTGGGACTCGAACCCACAACCTTTGAATAACTTCTTGTCACCCACTAGAAGTCCAATGTGCTATCCATTTCGCTACAGAGCACTATGTTTGAAAAAGTGTGTCAAAGATGTTTGGACATGGAGACCAAATATGTCAAGATACTGTATATTTAAAAGTCCGATTAAAACAATGTTCAAAAGGCCAACAAATTCTTACAAGCAGTCCCGTGCACAATCAATAACACAACAGAGCCTTTTAATAATGTTATGTACAAGTGAAAAATATCAGAGTTTGAGAGACAGTTGCTAAATTGAGATAATAAACATTTCAATAGGACTCTATTCCAAAACCAATGAACTTCTTCTTTCACTAACCCTGAAGTCCATTGTGCTATTCTTTGTGCCACACAGTCCTGCACTATTCAGCAAGTGTCAAAAAATTGATAGACAGATGAAGTACAGTTTATTAAGATGTTTTAAAATGGTCAGTAAAGAGACACCTTTGAAAATCTACACATCTTAATGTCATTTGTATTACATAGCCCCTTTGCTGATTAACAAACAAATGTTGAAAATTGCCAGTGTCCGAGACAGTTCTTCCCCATAGATGGGTTACATTCTGAATGGACTTACTAAAGAATGACTCTGGTGGGACTCGAACCCACAACCTTTGAATGACTTCTTGTCACCCACTAGAAGTCCAATGCACTATCCATTGCGCTACAGAGCCTTATGTTTGAACAAGTGTGTCAAAGATGTTTGGAAATGGAGACCAAATGTGTCAAGATATATTTAAAAGTCAGAATATAACAATGTTCAAAAGGCCAACAAATTCTTACAAGCAGTCCCGTGCACAATCAATAACACAACAGAGCCTTTTAGTAATATTATGTACAAGTGAAAATTATCAGAGTTTGAGAGACAGTTGCTAAATTGAGATAATAAACATTTCAATAGGACTCTAATCCAAAACCAATGAACTTCTTCTTTCACTAACCCTGAAGTCCATTGTGCTATTCTTTGTGCCACACAGTCCTGCACTATTCAGCAAGTGTCAAAAAATTGATAGACAGATTAAGTACAGTTTATTAAGTTGTTTTAAAATGGTCAGTAAAGAGAAACTTTTGAAAATCTATACATCATAGTGTCATTTGTATTACATAGCCCCTTTGCTGTTTAACAAACAAATGTTGAAAATTGCCAGTGTACGAGACAGTTCTTCCACATAGATGGGTTACATTCTGAATGGACTTACTAAAGAATGACTCTGGTGGGACTCGAACCCACAACCTTTGAATGCCTTCTTGTCACCCACTAGAAGTCCAATGCGCTATCCATTGCGCTACAGAGCCCTATGTTTGAACAAGTGTGTCAAAGATGTTTGGACATGGAGACCAAATGTGTCAAGATATATTTAAAAGTCCAAATAAAACAATGTTCAAAAGGCCAACAAATTCTTACAAGCAGTCCCGTGCACAATCAATAACACAACAGAGCCTTTTAGTAATGTTATGTACAAGTGAAAAATATCAGAGTTTGAGAGACAGTTGCTAAATTGAGATAATAAACATTTCAATAGGACTCTATTCCAAAACCAATGAACTTCTTCTTTCACTAACCCTGAAGTCCATTGTGCTATTCTTTGTGCCACACAGTCCTGCACTATTCAGCAAGTGTCAAAAAATTGATAGACAGATGAAGTTCAGTTTCTTAAGATGTTTTAAAATGGTCAGTAAAGAGAAACTTTTGAAAATCTACACATCTTAGTGTCATTTGTATTACATAGCCCCTTTGCTGTTTAACAAACAAATGTTGAAAATTGCCAGTGTCAGAGACAGTTCTTCCACATAGAAGGGTTACATTCTGAATGGAATTACTAAAGAATGACTCTGGTGGGACTCGAACCCACAACCTTTGAATGCCTTCTTGTCACCCACTAGAAGTCCAATGCGCTATCCATTGCGCTACAGAGCCCTATGTTTGAACAAGTGTGTCAAAGATGTTTGGACATGGAGACCAAATGTGTCAAGATATATTTAAAAGTCCGAATAAAACAATGTTCAAAAGGCCAACAAATTCTTACAAGCAGCCCCGTGCACAATCAATAACACAACAGAGCCTTTTAATAATGTTATGTACAAGTAAAAAATATCAGAGTTTGAGAGACAGTTGCTAAATTGAGATAATAAACATTTCAATAGGACTCTATTCCAAAACCTATGATCTTCTTCTTTCACTAACCCTGAAGTCCATTGCGCTATTCTTTGTGCCACACAGTCCTGCACTATTCAGCAAGTGTCAAAAAATTGATAGACAGATGAAGTTGTACACAACAGTGACACAACAGTGGTAGGTCTCATCAGCAACAACGATGAGACGGACTACAGGAACGAGGTGAGCCGCCTGGCCTTGTGGTGCGGACACAACAATCTCACTCTCAACGTGGAGAAGACAAAGGAGATTGTTGTGGACTTCAGGAAGAGGGATGCCCAACATCCCCCTCTGACCATCAACAGCACCGCAGTGGAGAGAGTAGACAGCACCAAGTTCCTGGGAGTGCACGTCTCAAAGGACCTGTCCTGGAGCAGGAACACTGCAGCACTGGCAAAGAAGGCTCACCAGCGTCTCTACTTTCTCCGCAAGCTGAAAAGGGCTGGAGCTTCAACCCCCATCATGAGCACCTTCTACAGAGGTGCCATAGAAAGTGTCCTGACCAGCTGCATCACTGTGTGGTTTGGTGCATGTACTGCATCCTGCCGCAAGAGCCTCCAGCGCATTGTGAGAGCAGCTGAGAAGATCGTGGGCACCTCCTTGCCCTCACTGCAGGACTTACACAGCAAACGCCTCACTCGGAAAGCCCACCGCATGGCAGGTGATCCCACACACCCACTACACAGCTGCTTCAGACTGCTGCCATCAGGAAGGAGACTGAGGAGTCTCCAGGCTCGAACCAGCAGACTGAGAGACAGCTCTGTTCATCAGGCAGTCAGAATGCTAAACACTCTGCCTGCTCTGCCTCCCCTCCCATTTGAACTGCCTTAACACAAAAACTTTCTCACACATTACCACTCAACACAAAGTTTTTAACACTAGACTCTGTGTCACCAAACGGGTTTTCACTAAACTCTCGGTCATGTGCTCATACAGTTTGCACTACTTCTCATACTTGCACTAATGTCTGTATTACATCACTGCCTATAATCATAATACTGTTTACATTCTCTGTTTACATTTATTAATACTGTTTACTTTTATTACTACTGCTTACATGTAATTACTACTGTTTACATTTATTTACACTACTCTAATATCTACACCACTGCTGGTACATATACAGTGTGCTCTGAACGGTCTTATTTAGGGATGCCCAATGTGCCTTACTGCATATGCCACTTTTTGCCTCTACAACAACATCAACTACTACCTCATACATATACTGTGTACATTGACTCATACGCTGCTTTGCCACTTTGCAAATGTCAATGCTAGAAACCTTTAGTTTATTTTAGTTATACTTTTTATACTCTTTTTTTATACCACTATGCAAAAAAAAAAAAAAAAAACTCAGGACAGTGTTAGTTTTACTATTTTTATGCTTATGTCTATTATTATATGTTTCAGTGTTTCAATGTTTAGATGTTTACTGTTGCACCGAGGGACTGAGAGAAACGCAATTTCGGTCCTGTGTATGTCCTGCACTGTACATATTGAAGATCTGACAATAAAGTTGACTTTGACTTTGACTTTGAAAAGTTCAGTTTCTTAAGATGTTTTAAAATGGTCAGTAAAGTGAAACTTTTGAAAATCTACACATCTTAGTGTCATTTGTATTACATAGCCCCTTTGCTGTTTAACAAACAAATGTTGAAAATTGCCAGTGTCAGAGACAGTTCTTCCACATAGATGGGTTACATTCTGAATGGACTTACTAAAGAATGACTCTGGTGGGACTTGAACCCACAACCTTTGAATGCCTCCTTGTCACCCACTAGAAGTCCAATGCGCTATCCATTGCGCTACAGAGCCCTATGTTTGAACAAGTGTGTCAAAGATGTTTGGACATGGAGACCAAATGTGTCAAGATATATTTAAAAGTCCGAATAAAACAATGTTCAAAAGGCCAACAAATTCTTACAAGCAGTCCCGTGCACAATCAGTAACACAACAGAGCCTTTTAGTAATGTTATGTACAAGTGAAAAATATCAGAGTTTGAGAGACAGTTGCTAAATTGAGATAATAAACATTTCAATAGGACTCTATTCCAAAACCAATGAACTTCTTCTTTCACTAACCCTGAAGTCCATTGTGCTATTCTTTGTGCCACACAGTCCTGCACTATTCAGCAAGTGTCAAAAAATTGATAGACAGATGAAGTACAGTTTATTAAGATGTTTTAAAATGGTCAGTAAAGAGAAACCTTTGAAAATCTACACATCTTAGTGTCATTTGTATTACATAGCCCCTGTGCTGTTTAACAAACAAATGTTGAAAATTGCCAGTGTCCGAGACAGTTCTTCCCCATAGATGGGTTACATTCTGAATGGACTTACTAAAGGATGACTCTGGTGGGACTCGAACCCACAACCTTTGAATTCCTTCTTGTCACCAACTAGAAGTCTAATGCGCTATCCATTGCGCTACAGAGCCCTCATCTCCACGCCAGCGGTCACTCTTTCAAGGATGAAGATGTTCACATCCTTGATAGAGAGGAACGATGGTTTGAGAGAGGAGTAAAGGAGGCCATCTTTGTGAAAAGAAACCGTCCATCATTAAACAGGGGTGGAGGCCTCCGGGTTCAACTGTCCCCCTCTTACAATGCTGTTATTGCTAGTATCACTCAGCCCTCTGTGAATAGCAAACAACCATCAGGGTGCTAATGATCCATTGTTAGGCTGATGGCCCTCCTTGATCATGTGAGCAACTGGTTTCAGGCTGTCATCAGCCAACTGGTTGTGCAACACTGTGGGAGGGTGCTATTTATAAGACTGAGCTGAACACAGCAACTCAGACTGAGGAAGTCTTTCGGACGAAAGACGAAACGTTTCTACATTTTTTTTGCTTTGTTTTGTTTTATTTTTTGAATGTCCAGAGGACCAGACTTAGCTTTTTTAGATACAGAGCCCTATGTTTGAACAAGTGTGTCAAAGATGTTTGGACATGGAGACCAAATGTGTCAAGATATATTTAAAAGTCGAATCAAACAATGTTCAAAAGGCTAACAAATTCTTACAAGCAGTCCCGTGCACAATCAATAACACAACAGAGCCTTTTAGTAATGTTATGTACAAGTGAAAAATATCAGAGTTTGAGAGACAGTTGCTAAATTGAGATAATAAACATTTCAATAGGACTCTATTCCAAAACCAATGAACTTCTTCTTTCAGTAACTTTGAAGTCCATTGTGCTATTCTTTGTGCCACACAGTCCTGCACTATTCAGCAAGTGTCAAAAAATTGATAGACAGACTAAGTACAGTTTATTAAGTTGTTTTAAAATGGTCAGTAAAGAGAAACTTTTGAAAATCTACACATCTTAGTGTCATTTGTATTACATAGCCCCTTTGCTGTTTAACAAACAAATGTTGAAAATTGCCAGTGTCAGAGACAGTTCTTCCACATAGATGGGTTACATTCTGAATGGACTTACTAAAGAATGACTCTGGTGGGACTCGAACCCACAACCTTTGAATGCCTTCTTGTCACCCACTAGAAGTCCAATGCGCTATCCATTGCGCTACAGAGCCCTATGTTTGAACAAGTGTGTCAAAGATGTTTGGACATGGAGACCAAATGTGTCAAGATATATTTAAAAGTCCGAATAAAACAATGTTCAAAAGGCCAACAAATTCTTACAAGCAGTCCCGTGCACAATCAATAACACAACAGAGCCTTTTAGTAATGTTATGTACAAGTGAAAAATATCAGAGTTTAAGAGACAGTTGCTAAATTGAGATAATAAACATTTCAATAGGACTCTATTCCAAAACCAATGAACTTCTTCTTTCAGTAACCCTGAAGTCCATTGCGCTATTCTTTGTGCCACACAGTCCTGCACTATTCAGCAAGTGTCAAAAAATTGATAGACAGACTAAGTACAGTTTATTAAGTTGTTTTAAAATGGTAAGTAAAGAGAAACTTTTGAAAATCTACACATCTTAGTGTCATTTGTATTACATAGCCCCTTTGCTGTTAAACAAACAAATGTTGAAAATTGCCAGTGTCCGAGACAGTTCTTCCACATAGATGGGTTACATTCGGAATTGACATACCTAAGAATGACTCTGGTGTGACTCCGGTGGGACTAGAACCCACAACTTTTGAATGCCTTCTTTTCACCCACTAGAAGTCCAATGCGCTATCCATTGCGCTACAGACCCTTATGTTTGAACAAGTGTGTCAAAGATGTTTGGACATGGAGACCAAATGTGTCAAGAAGATACTGTATATTTAAAAGTCCAAATAAAACAATATTCAAAAGGCCAACAAATTCTTTCAAGCAGTCCCGTGCACAATCAATAACACAACAGAGCCTTTTAGTAATGTTATGTACAAGTGAAAAATATCAGAGTTTGAGAGACAGTTGCTAAATTGAGATAATAAACATTTCAATAGGACTCTATTCCAAAACCAATGAACTTCTTCTTTCACTAACCCTGAAGTCCATTGTGCTATTCTTTGTGCCACACAGTCCTGCACTATTCAGCAAGTGTCAAAAAATTGATAGACAGAATGAATAAGTACAGTTTATTAAGATGTTTTAAAATGGTCAGTAAAGAGAAACTATTGAAAATCTACACATCTTAGTGTCATTTGTATTACATAGCCCCTTTGCTGTTTAACAAACAAATGTTGAAAATTGCCAGTGTCAGAGACAGTTCTTCCACATAGATGGGTTACATTCTGAATGGACTTACTAAAGAATGACTCTGGTGGGACTCGAACCCACAACCTTTGAATGCCTTCTTGTCACCCACTAGAAGTCCAATGCGCTATCCATTGCGCTACAGAGCCCTATGTTTGAACAAGTGTGTCAAAGATGTTTGGACATGGAGACCAAATGTGTCAAGATATATTTAAAAGTCCGAATAAAACAATGTTCAAAAGGCCAACAAATTCTTACAAGCAGTCCCGTGCACAATCAATAACACAACAGAGCCTTTTAGTAATGTTATGTACAAGTGAAAAATATCAGAGTTTGAGAGACAGTTGCTAAATTGAGATAATAAACATTTCAATATGACTCTATTCCAAAACCAATGAACTTCTTCTTTCACTAACCTTGAAGTCCATTGTGCTATTCTTTGTGCCACACAGTCCTGCACTATTCAGCAAGTGTCAAAAAATTGATAGAAAGATGAAGTAGTTTATTAAGATGTTTTAAAATGGTCAGTAAAGAGAAACCTTTGAAAATCTACACATCTTAATGTCATTTGTATTACATAGCCCCTGTGCTGTTTAACAAACGAATGTTGAAAATTGCCAGTGTCCGAGACAGTTCTTCCCCATAGATGGGTTACATTCTGAATGGACTTACTAAAGAATGACTCTGGTGGGACTTGAACCCACAACCTTTGAATGCCTTCTTGTCACCCACTAGAAGTCCAATGCGCTATCCATTGCGCTACAGAGCCCTATGTTTGAACAAGTGTGTCAAAGATGTTTGGACATGGAGACCAAATGTGTCAAGATATATTTAAAAGTCCGAATAAAACAATGTTCAAAAGGCCAACAAATTCTTACAAGCAGTCCCGTGCACAATCAATAACACAACAGAGCCTTTTAGTAATGTTATGTACAAGTGAAAAATATCAGAGTTTGAGAGACAGTTGCTAAATTGAGATAATAAACATTTCAATAGGACTCTATTCCAAAACCAATGAACTTCTTCTTTCAGTAAGCCTGAAGTCCATTGCGCTATTCTTTGTGCCACACAGTCCTGCACTATTCAGCAAGTGTCAAAAAATTGATAGACAGTCTAAGTACAGTTTATTAAGTTGTTTTAAAATGGTCAGTAAAGAGAAACTTTTGAAAATCTACACATCTTAGTGTCATTTGTATTAGATAGCCCCTTTGCTGATTAACAAACAAATATTGAAAATTGCCAGTGTCCGAGAGAGTTCTTCCACATAGATGGGTTACATTCTGAATGGACTTATTAAAGAATGAATCTGGTGGGACTCGAACCCACAACCTTTGAATGCCTTCTTGTCACCAACTAGAAGTCCAATGCACTATCCATTGCGCTACAGAGCCTTATGTTTGAACAAGTGTGTCAAAGATGTTTGGACATGGAGACCAAATGTGTCAAGATATATTTAAAAGTCCGAATAAAACAATGTTCAAAAGGCCAACAAATTCTTACAAGCAGTCCCGTGCACAATCAATAACACAACAGAGCCTTTTAGTAATGTTATGTACAAGTGAAAAATATCAGAGTTTGAGAGACAGTTGCTAAATTGAGATAATAAACATTTCAATAGGACTCTATTCCAAAACCAATGAACTTCTTCTTTCACTAACCCTGAAGTCCATTGTGCTATTCTTTGTGCCACACAGTCCTGCACTATTCAGCAAGTGTCAAAAAATTGATAGACAGATGAAGTTCAATTTCTTAAGATGTTTTAAAATGGTCAGTAAAGAGAAACTTTTGAAAATCTACACATCTTAGTGTCATTTGTATTACATAGCCCCTTTGCTGTTTAACAAACAAATGTTGAAAATTGCCAGTGTCAGAGATAGTTCTTCCCCATAGATGGGTTACATTCTGAATGGACTTACTAAAGAATGACTCTGGTGGGACTCGAACCCACAACCTTTGAATGCCTTCTTGTCACCCACTAGAAGTCCAATGTGCTATCCATTGCGCTACAGAGCCCTATGTTTGAACAATTGTGTCAAAGATGTTTGGACATGGAGACCAAATGTGTCAAGAGATGCCTCCTGGACGCCTCCCTGGTGAGGTGTTCCGGGCATGTCCCACCGGGAGGAGACCCAGAGGAAGACCCAGGACGCGCTGGAGGGACTATGTTTCTCGGCTGGCCTGGGAATGCCTTGGGATTCCCCCGGAGGAGCTGCTCCAAGTGGCTGGGGAGAGGGAAGTCTGGGCCTCCCTACTTAGGCTGCTACCCCCGCGACCCGACCCCGGATAAGCGGAAGAAGATGGATGGATGGATGGATGGATGGATGAACCGGTAGCCAGTGAAGGGAGGCCAAGACTGGTGTAATGTGCTCTCTTTTGCGTGTGCTGGTTAAAAATCGGGCAGCTGCGTTCTGAACCAGTTGTAATCGTGCAATGGTGGCTTGACTGACGCCAAGCAGAAGTGAATTGCAGTAATCAAGCCTAGATGTAATGAATGCGTGAATCACTGTCTCCAGGTTGTTTTTTGATAATATGGGCTTCAGCTTAGACAGACGCCTCAGCTGGAAAAAACAGGATTTGACGATCATGTTTACATGACTGTTGAGTTTCATGGAAGGATCCATTATCACTCCCAGATTTGTGACTTTTTGTTTTTCGGACAGGGGTAGAGCAGACAGGTCAATGCAGTGGTT
>JBBPBX010112109.1:0-10639 GCA_038048925.1 Garcialebias charrua
CCAGGCCTCTGACTTCAAGATAAACTTATTCCAGGAAGGAATAAACAAAGTTTTTTGAGCTTAAGCTCGTTCGAAGTGGACTCATAACCGCATGTTATTAGTCCTTAGCTGGATGACGAGTCCTTAGCGTGTGACTAAGTTCATCCAGCTCTTTGGGAAAGGTTCACATCTCTTTGAAGTTCCCAGCAGACTCCTCAGTTCCAGCAACAGCTTAGAACTTAATAGCAGGATCAAAGAGATGTGAGAGACTTGTCTCTTTTTTCATTGGTCCGTGGACCAGTCGAGCAGTTCACTTGCCGTTATCACGACCCAAGGTTACAGCCAGAGCAGAGAGAAATTGTTTAGGAAAGACAGAACATGCTGGAGCCATTCTCACAAAAACAACAGATTAACTGTCTTCTGCCTTTCTAAACAAAACGGCCGGGCCTCTGTGACCCGAGACTTCAACTTTAACATAGCAGGAGTGACACAGTAATGTTTCACATTACAGAATAACACATAAAATTCACTCTGACACCATTATATGGTCAAGTAACACAGTCATGCTTCATATAAAAAGAATAACAGCATATAACATATATGATGAAAATGACAAAAGTTATTCTTTTGATTACATTAGAATAAAATCAAAGATAGAAATAGTCTCTTTTGGTGACTATGTTCTCAGATTACAACTAATGGAATAATTTGTAGTAAATGTCTTGCTTTACTGAGAGGTCAGTAAAGGTCATCTCTGGAACAGTTCAAAAATACACAGGTGTATCAAAGTGGACATAGTCATGCCCACTACACTTGCAAGAGGCTTTGTTTTCATTCTCCTGATCAATACAGTCTTAAGAAATAGTAAAACATCACCAGTGACATTTAGTATATAAAATTATTAATGTTTGATAATTTTTTTAATAAGCAAATTGAAATAAATGTAGCCATCAGAGTCTAATACATAGTTCCCATGTGATGTCACAAAAGAGGCATTTCCGGTTTTTGGTTGGCTGTACTGTAGCGTGTGAAGAAGGAGAAACAAACTGATCTGCAAGCAGTTGCCTTTAATCCTTCGAGCGTCAAAACCAGTAACAGAATGAATGAATGAACACACGAACACTTCTTCTTCTTCCCCTGGTAAAACCTGGGGAGCACCTCGCTGGCTCCTCCTACTGGGTGAGAGAGAGATGAGGCCACATACCTCACCAACACACCACACAGCCCCCCCCCCGAACACCCAGAAGGGCAAATACAAAACATATCAGTCTCTCACAGGGGCCCTAATCAACCTGCCGAACCGACTGCGTCGACTCGGGGGCGGAGAAACGGCTGGCACCCGTGCAGGAACAACATTTTGTGCCACAGGGGGAGGAACACAGTTGGGGGGAGAAAACGCACAAAACGTGCGCTGACTAGTTTCACAGACGCGCGCACACCTGGGTGCGAGAGAGAGTGAACAGAGTCAAAAATGCGGCGGCGCCAACCTGATGGAACCACTGGGCGTGTCCGGCCTGTGGAAACGTCACACAGGATCAAAGGACCGCCCTCTCCCAATTTGACCTCCTCTAGCTTAAGCCCTGAAACGCCGGCACGAAGGGCAGTTATATCAGCGTCTCCCGGTTGGTCAGCGGCCATGGCAGAAAAATCTACCCCGAGGAGCACAGGACAAACGAGCACCCGTGACAGACAGTCTGCCACTGAGTTGGATTTTCCAGCCACATGGCGGACGTCCGTTGTAAACTCTGAAATGGCCGCCAAGTGCCGTTGCTGACGTGCTGACCAGGGCTCCGAAACTTTAGACATTGCAAACGTGAGTGGTTTGTGGTCCACATAAGCCGTAAATGAACGACCCTCCAGCAAAAAACGAAAATGCCGTGTAGCTAAGAATAGCGCCAACAACTCGCGGTCAAAAACGCTGTACTTGCGCTCGCAGTCCCGCAATTTACGGCTGAAAAATGCCAACGGCTGCCATGCGTCGCCAACGCGTTGCTCTACAACGGCCCCCACAGCTATATCCGAAGCATCAGTTGTCAACGCAATCGGGGCCTCTGAATCTGGATGGGCTAGGAGTGCCGCACTAGCTAACGCGGACTTAGCACCATCAAAAGCAGTGATCCGGTCCGGGGTCCAAACCACTGTGTCAGTCGCCTTCCTCGAGCGCAGGGCCTCGTAGAGAGGCTGCAGGAGATGGGCTGCATTGGGAATGAACCTGTTGTAAAAGTTCACCATGCCCAAAAACTCCTGCAACTTTTTAACCACCAGAGGACGTGGGAACTCTGCCACCGCCTGCACCTTGGCAGGCAATGGAACTGCACCCTGCGCGGAAATTCGATGACCTAAAAAATCGATCACCGGTAAACCAAACTGGCACTTAACCGGATTAATGATCAAGCCATGTGCATCCAAGCGCTGAAAATTTTCTTTCAGGTGCAACAGGTGCTCCTCGGTTGACGAGCTGGCCACCAAAATGTCGTCCAGATAGACAAACACAAAATCGAGGCCACGTAACACGGAGTCCATCAGCCTTTGAAAAGTCTGTGCTGCCCCCTTTAGTCCAAACGGCATGCGGAGGAACTCAAAAAGCCCAAAGGGGGTGATTACTGCAGTTTTAGGTACATCGCTGGACTGCACTGGGACTTGATGGTAGCCGCGCACCAGATCCACCTTAGAAAAAATGGAAGCACCCGACAACCGAACAGAAAAGTCCTGAATGTGCGGAATGGGGTAGCGATCAGGCGTCGTCACGTTATTTAAACGGCGAAAATCGCCACATGGGCGCCACGACCCGTCTGCTTTTGGTACCATGTGAAGGGGGGAGGCCCACGGGCTGTTAGAGCGTCTAACAATACCCAACCTCTCCATGGTACCAAACTCCTCTTTAGCGATGGCCAGTTTAACAGCGTCGAGGCGGCGTGCACGTGCGAAAACGGGCGGTCCCGTAGTAGGGATGAAATGCTCGACCCCGTGTTTAGTTTCTGAAGAGGAAAAAGCAGGTGTAGTTAAAGAGGGGAATTCTGCCAACAAACCTTGAAAAACATCTCCTGAAACTAAAACATTAGCATGAGTTAGCGGCCCAGCCCCCCCAGACACACATGGGAAAGTTGCAAAAGTTACAGCGTCAATAAGTCTGCGGTTAGCAACATCTACTAACAGTCCATGAGCACATAAAAAATCTGCCCCGATAATAGGAACAGTCACTGAGGCAACAACAAAGTCCCACTCGAACTCACGACCATGGAAAGAAACTGTTGCCCGTCTAGTGCCAAAAGTTCCAATGGGAGAACCGTTAGCAGCAGTTAGCAGTGGGCCACTGCCTCGGCTTGCTAATTCAGGTCCAACAGGGTGGACCAAACTCTTCTGGGAACCAGAGTCAACCAGAAAACGACGTCCTGACAGGGAGTCTGTGACGAAGAGCAGCTCACCTCGCTCGCCAGCGCCCACAGCTGCTACTGAGCGCCGGCTTCCTCGTTTCCCGACACCCATGCACATGGTGGGATGCAGCGCTTAGCTTTGTTTGCGAACCTCCGGTGGTAGAAACAAAGGGAGCTCCCCCGCCGAGTTCGCGCGCCAACAGCTGAAACCGCCGCTGGCTCCTCCATCTCCACCGTCTGCTCCGGCTCCACCGATGTACTCTGCACCGCGAACCGTCTGGTAGCCAGCAGGACCCGGTCCGCCTCCTCCGCCAAACCCCGGTAATCACCGGTAGATAAACAAGGGGAATTGGCCAAAGTAGCCCTCACTTGCGACGGAAGCTGGCGCAGGAAAATGTGAGGGAAAAGGAAACCCCCGTCGTCTGAACCAAGTAGCGACAGCATTTTGTCCATCATGTTCACAGCCGTGCCGTCACCCAAACCCGGCAGCGATAGCAGTTTATCAGCCCTCTCAGTTGAAGTCAAAGTGTACCTTCGAAGCAGAAACTCTTTGAGGGCGCCATATTTGCCCACGTGTGGCGGGTCGCGCAGCAGCGGCATGGCTTTGCGGGTTGACTGCATATCCAGAGCCGACACGACCAAGAAGTACCTGGTTTCATCTGCGTTCACGCCTCGGAGGCGAAAGAGTGCCTCGATGTGCTGGAACCACGAAACCGGGTCACTCTGCCAGAACTCCGGGAGCTTAACACTCGCTGCGGGAGCAAAGTCGGCTGGGTTCGGCTGCAACAGCTGGGCAGACGTCGCGGCGGCGGGGTCCGAAGAAGAAACAACATCCTCGTTTGGTTCTGACATATTTCACGTCAGGTCACCAACTGTAGCGTGTGAAGAAGGAGAAACAAACTGATCTGCAAGCAGTTGCCTTTAATCCTTCGAGCGTCAAAACCAGTTACAGAATGAATGAATGAACACACGAACACTTCTTCTTCTTCACCTGGTAAAACCTGGGGAGCACCTCGCTGGCTCCTCCTACTGGGTGAGAGAGAGATGAGGCCACATACCTCAACAACACACCACAGTACTTCCTTTCCTGACCACTAGTAGCAACGTAGGTCACGAGCTAAACCGCAAGGATCTGCCCTCGACAACAGAATATGCTCTGATCACTTTTTGTCTGGTAAACCAAAATTCTATGTGAATAACTTAGCGAAACTGTGTGTGTTTGAACAGTTTTTTCATGATCTAGCTCCTTTGTTCTATTTCATGTTCGCTCCGCCCTTTAGCTTCGCTTATTGGATATCTCGTGTCATCGCCATACTGAATAACCTTTTAGTCCACGCCCACCTATAGTGTGGGCCCGTCCCGTGTCCATATAATCCCACGACACGGTAGGTACTTCCTCTTTTCATCATTCACCCGTCCACTGAAGACCTTCTAAAGAAAAGAAAATAATGCCAAGAACGTGTCCAGCATGTGGTGTGTCGACCATGAGGAGCTTCGATAAGCACCTGATGTGTGTGCTATGTCTGGGGGCACAGCACGCGGAGCTGGACAATCCATACCGCATCTGTACCCGCCTTCCGGACGGCGAGCGGGAACGCCGGGCATCCCAGTGCAGGCACAACAGGAAGGAGGTGCGGGCACGGAGGGACGAGACTCCGGTTGACCAGGCCATCCAGTCGGAGGCGGGGCTCGAGTCGGACGGCTCTCCCGACTGCGATGACGACAGCAACGACCTGAGCTCATCCCCCCTCGGCAACGCGGAGCTGCTAGACGAGGAGTGCGCGAGCATGTGCTCTGAGCCCCCACACACACCGAGGCCTGGGGCCACACCGCTTCCAGCTGTAAAGGGGTTAAAGGGGGTCAGTTTAATACTGACCTCCTTTTTACCTTAATTAATTTACTTATTCAGATTGAATAGTAAATTCACGGATTCTCTTCTTTTTCAGTTTACCCAATATTTCTGTGATCTTTATGATGGATAAATAAACAGAGCCATTAAGTGACAATGGACACGTTAACTTAGTTTGATATGTCAAAGAGACACTATCATTTATTTAAAATAAATCAACTAAATTAACACCATTACACTTGATTGACATGATTTCACTTTCTTTCAATTCAAATACGTCAGCACACTTGAATTCAACACAACAGACATAAATATTAGATGTTACACATATTTAGTCTGAGGGGCATTTCAGCTTAAAATATAGTTTCCAGCTTAGGTTGAGAGGGAAAAGAAATAGGAGGAAAGATTTAAGAAGAAAATTATCCTGAGCATGAGACCAGAGTGACACTTTTCATCCGACTTCTGCTAAAATCCAGGTACGTTTTGTAAACAGCTCCTTTACCTTTTGACGACCGCCCGGTAAGAGGGAAGACACCAGCCTTCAGATGCACAGAGTCCTTTAGTCCCAGCACGTCCAAAACTGGTTTTAGTTTACGTTTCAACGTCTCCTGGCTTCCGCGTTGGTCATCAGAGAATATGTCAGCTTCAGGCCTCTGACTTCAAGATAAACTTATTCCAGGAGGGAATAAACAAAGTTTTTGAGCTCGGCTTGTTCGAAGTAGACTCATAACAGCCTGTTATCAGTCCTTAGCTGAAGACGCCGGTCGTTAGCTCTTGACCACACGTGTCCAGCTCTTGGGAAAGTTCACATCTCTTTGGAAGTTCCCAGCAACTCTCTGAAGCGTTTCAGCACAGCTTAGACTAGTACTTAAGGAAGGACCAGTCGAGGAGTTCATTTGTCTTATCAAACCCAAGGTTAACAAGCAGCAGCAGAGGGAGATTTGTTTAGGAACAGACAGAGAAAGCTGGAGCCTTGTTCAATGAAAAACAACTGATTAAACTGTCTTCTTATTTCTAAACAGAACAGTCGGGTCTCTGTGACCCGATATTTCCCTTTAACACAGCAGTGGACACAGTTTAACTCTCACAGAATAACACAGCTTAAAAGCACCATCATGAGAATGACAAAAGTTATTCTTTTGATCACATTAGGATCAAATCAAAGATAGAAATAGTCTCTTTTGGTGACTATATTTATCAGATTATAGCTAAATGAATGATTTTGTAGTAAATGTCTTGCTTCACTGAGAGGTCAGTAAAGGTCATCACTGGACAGTTCAAAAGTACACAGGTGTCTTAAAAGTGGACAAGGTCATGTCCACTACATCTCCCCCCTTTTGGAAGCCATCGCCAGTCCTTGGGGATGGGGTCCAACACGAAAGGAAACCTTGAACTGTCTTTGATCTTGAAGTAATCCAGCAAGTGGAAAAGAAAAATCAAAAATTATAATCCCATAAAGTTTTGGAAATTTCATACTGTTCGGAGGTAATCCCATTGCGAAAAGCTTTTAATCCTTTGGAAAACAAAGTCTGTTAACTCTTGGAAAACAAAGTCTGTGATCCCTTGGAAAGCAAAGTCTTACACTCCACAGCGGTAATTCCACAGCAGTAATTCCACCACGATTAGAGTTGGTGATTTCATCAGCAACAATTGTTTTCATAATCAGCATGTAGAGGGGATCCCTCGATTGACGCAGAGGAGGCGACCCTTGGATGGAGGTTGAAGACCAAGCGTTGGAGCTGCAGGTCCCACATCGAAGGTTGTTGGCTGGTTGGTTTCCAGTCAGTGCCACTCTGGTTCTATGTGTCATGCAATTATGTGGATTTTTAAGGTGGGCTTATGATTGGGATTTTACATTAAGCCTTACCTATATGCACCTGGTATGTAAGCTATCATGGTTTAGATCAGCTACAATTACCAATTAAGGGGTGGATCAATTCTGTAAAATTAGATATAGGGATCTGTACCTATAAAATTTTGGAGGGCTTCTGTAACGAAGGCCTCTAATTCCAAACTATTCCTCCATTCATTACTTAGTTTAGGTTAAACTAAAATAAAAATGAAATATAGTTTGATCTAAATGTCTGTTGTCTTTTAGACGAACGACGTAGGATTTGGTATTCCTAATAAATTTTGAAGTCTATGGCGAGACTCATCAAAATGAATAGATAATCTAGAATAGAAACGATCGAATCGGTTCAATTTAGAAATTGTGAGACCAGTGTAGTTTATGGTACCTCGGGTAGCTTTAAACTACATTGGCTCTTCAACGACTGAGATTTAACAAAACGAACTGCATGTTGGCATAGTTAAATCCATATCATTCATTAACCAATGTTAATACAAAACCTTTTTGGCTGGGAGTGTTCAGAACCAAAACAATATCTCAACTAATGACAACAGTAATGACTAAACAACAAGGAAACAACGTTTCACTGCTTCGACACACTCTTGTCGTCAGATTCCAAAATGCAACACACAAGAAAAACAGTCTCAACTTTATGACCGAGGTCAAAATTAAATCTCGTGGATTTAAACGGTTGTTAAGGTTAGTTTTTGTTGTGGGTTTTAGGCTTAGCGTTTCTAAGTTCAAATTGGACAATGCGACTTATAGGGTGGGAAAGTACGGTAGTTTAAACCTGATTAGTTTATTTACTAACTTGTGTTTGGACGACCTTATTATCCCATGAAGTCGGTGTATTTGTGAGATCTTTGTCTTTTGTGGAGTCATTGAACGCCTTGTAAGGTTTGATCTGATTTCGATGTACCCATTTAGCAATTGGCTCTTTGCGGCCTTTGCTGATTTTGATTTCGTAGACGACTGAGGACACTTTGTCTGTTATCAGATGAGGTCCAGTCCACCTGGGCATTAGTTTGCGGGCGAGAGTTCCGGTCTCGGACCCTCCTTTCCCGGTTGCTGGGGCGAACGTATAGTACCAGACTCTGTCTCCCACTTGGAGTTCATTGTGAGAGGCCTTCTGGTCGTAGTACGCCTTGCGTCCTTCAGCGGATTTTTCCAGGTTTTTCTGGGCGAAAGCAAAAGTGTTTCTGAGGTGTACATTCAAATCTTTCATGTATTGTTGTGTAGTGTAGGCTGTCGCCATGGCGGCGTCGCCTGGTTGGTACAACAGGTGTAGAGGGAGAGTCATTTGTCGACCGGTCATCATCTCGAAGGGAGAGATGCCAGTTGATGTGTGTGGAGTGGCTCTTATGGCCATGAGGACCAGAGGGAGTTTCACGTCCCAGTCCTTGTGGTTTGCAGCCACGTATTTCTTCAAAATACTCACCACAGTTCTGTTTGCTCTCTCTACTTGGCCTGAAGCCTGTGGGTGGTAGCCGACATGAAAGTTGGCCTTGACGCCTAGCGTCTTCCACAGTTCTTTCATCACTTCACCTGTGAAGTGTGTACCTTGGTCTGAGTTCACCCGAAGGGGAAGTCCAAACCTTGAGAATATATGATTCATTAACAACATAGCAGTGGTTTGTGCTGTGTCGTTAGGAGCTGGTAGGCATTCTACCCATTTGGTGAATGCACAGGTTACCGTGAGAAAATATTTATTTCCTCTAGAGCTCTTAGTGAGTGGTCCAACCCAGTCGATCTGGAGGTCAGACCATGGGAATGCAATGCCTCTGCTTTGCAGTGGTGCTCTATGAAGTGGTCTGGTTGGCTGAAACTGGCCACAGACCACGCACCCTTCAATGTAGTCCTTGACATCCTTTTTCATTCCAGGCCAATAGGCAATTTGTTTTAATGCCGTCAGCGTGGCTTTATCTCCTTTGTGTCCTGCGGACGGGAGATCATGGGCATGAACTAACATCACCCCCCTTTGGTCATGGGGAACCACGAACACAGGTGAGGACGTTGGTCCATGAGCGAAAGTTAAGATGCCCTTGATTAGTTTTAGCTGTTTGCGCAGCTGATAGAGGACCTTAAGGTCTGGATCGGAATCCAGGTCGTCTTTAGACGGACTATTTTTGTTCGGATCAGTCAGGTACAGTATCATGGAGTTGATAGCAGGATCCGACTTTTGTAGTTGGATGATGTCTGGGTCAGTCAGTGCAGGTCGTACAGAGACTGCGTTGTCAGCAGGTCTGGTTGCGGCCTGTGCACGTGTGACTGCCATAACTCTGACTGAAGGTTGTGTTGGCAGAGTCTCGATTAACCAGGAGGGGTCGAAGGACCATAGAGGACCTTCGTCGGCTCCTTCCTTGGCTAAGGAATCTGCAATGTCATTGTAGTGCTTGTCATCGCCTGGGACTCTAGAATGCCCTGGAACTTTCTTCCAGTAGATCTGTAAGTCGTGTGATGTCACCAAGTGATCACACGCTATGAAAAGCTCTTTGTGTTTGACCACTTTTCTGTCGCTTGTTAGGAAACCGTTCTGTTTCCACACAGCAAGGTGACAAGCGAAACTCAAACGAGCATAGTTAGAGTCAGTGCAGATGACTAGGGTCTTGATGGAGCGTTCTACTACCATCTGGAGAGCTATTAGGATTCCTGCAATCTCAGCGTACTGAGAAGTCTGAGATCCTAATTTGTAGCTGAAAGTTATCTGCTCTTGGTCTTGGAGGAGGACCCCTCCAACACCTGCTCTGCAGATCTTGTCGCGGAGGAATGAAGATCCATCCACGTACAATGTTGTCATATCTTTGCAGATATTGTCATCAAAGAAGTGGTGATTCGGGTCTTCAGTTACTGGGGGTTTTACCTCAACCGGCGGCTGGGTGGCTGGTACATCTTGTGTACACTTCTGGCAGATTGCCAAGTCCGTCCCCAGATGAGACTTCTTGTTTTGACCATAACGTATGTCTAGGTTAAAACTTTGAAGCGCCATGAGCCACGTTGCAACACGTGAGTTTGTCACCACACCATCTCTGATGCGTTCACTGTTAAGAAAAGTCACTGGCTGGTGTTGTGTTTCCACAATGATTTTCTGTCCACCAATGTAGCTGGAGAAATGTTTAACTGCCCACACTGTGGTCAGTAGAGCTTTCTCACAGTCTGAGAATCTCAACTCGGGGCCTGCCATCGTTTTGCTGGCGTAGGCTACTACACGTTTGTCTCTGTCGTGTATCTGGTACAGACCTGCACTTATGCAATGAGCTGAGAAGCCCACTTCCAAGTAAAACTCTTTGTTGTAGTCTGGGTAGACTAAACAAGGGGCTGACTTGATCCTGTTTATAAGAGCGTCCATTGCCTGTTGCTGTTTATCAGTCCAGACGAATGGAACGTCTTTCTTTAGGAGTTCAGTCAGTGGCTTTGCAAGGTCTGCATAGTTCTCTATGAACTGGTTCGAGTAGTTACACACGCCAAGAAAACTTTGTAGTTCTTTGAGATTGGTGGGGACCTTGAGATTGTCAAGGCCTTGGGCACGAGTTAAGATGCCATGGTTTGGTTTAAGCCGTTCACGCAGTGTATCGGGAAGCTTGTACAGGA